>CANYCX011014726.1:0-18717 GCA_948193385.1 Breynia disticha f. nivosa | reverse complement strand
TGAAGAACACAAGATTAAGCCAAGAAACATCCACACAACAGGAGTTTAGATCCAGATTCAAGAACATAACTTTTGTAAGAGATTTGTAAGGTTTATATTCTTTTGGGATGGATTTATTCTGCTCTTGTGGTTTCTTTTGCTTAAGTATGAACTAAACTTCTTTTGATATCTAGATAAGAGGATTCTCCTGATGGATTATGTGTTGTTATATCATTTTATTGTAGTTTTTGAGAATTTATTGAGATTCAATCATATAACTTGATTCCTAAAATCTGTCTTCATTTATTGAATTGAGAAATTGGTAAGTGAATTTGGACACATATGGTTGAAAGGAGTTGATTGTATGTTTTAGAGATAAAAATACGAGACTTCTCTGTATTAGTGTAATGCTAATAGTGGAATGTAAGAAACGATAAAGCTGGATTAGGGGTTTTAGTTTAAAAGAGATTTTGGATAATCAACCTAATCTTAGTTGTTAATTTGATCGAGAGATACTTTAACATAAGTTAGGCATTTTCGTAGTTCAATGTTCTATATCGTTAATAATAATTGAATCACACACATATGAAATCGTGGGATGAATCGAATCTAGATATCTGTTATTCATTATTGATTTCGTAAAATTCTTCTCTGCGATTGTAATTTTCTTCTCTTGACGCATCCAGTTTGTTTAACCATTTTATTTAATTTAATTGTTTTACAATTTAAAAATCACCAACCATTTCGTTAGATTAGATAATAAATTAAGTTGAGAGTAGTAGTAATTGACCGGCCCCGTGGATACGACATTAGACACTCCATTTTATATACTATTCTTCGATAGGTGCGCTTGCCTTACGAACATTTCTTTAGTACTGCGAAAGGACGTGTCAAGCCCCGATTCATTTCTCTCATTAATGCCCTTATTTGGCCACTTTAGATGACGTTTGCAAATGGGCCTCGTCAGCCGGGAGTTAAGGTTACGGTTACTATGGTCCATAGATTTTTATACTCAGTATAGGCCAGATTAATGCCCAATAAAGGCCAGACACACTCGAACACTAAAATGTGAACCGAGTTTTCCACTGTGCCGCAATAACGTATGTTTTATATACGAATGCAAATATGCTCCCAAGAGCCAGTAACCCTCCCACATCTCAAATTCATTCTCCCAAGAGCCATTTCCACTTTCATTACATGCTCCCAATGAGCCCTCAATGTATGCATGATGTGAGAATGATCAAATAACACATCCATGCATATCCATGCCATGCTAAATCATTAAGTATGGATCACAACACAACATGATCACAAATCACAACATAGCTCCATAAATGCATATTAGCAACAATACATATGCCAGCCAAACACATATCAGCCAAATCCATCAATCCCCATTAATTCATTTTCACACCCAACCAACAACTCAAATGCATAATAACATATAATCATTTATCCAACAATCACCTATACAAGCATCACATCACACAATTCACAAGCCAGAAACATACAACAAAAGGAGTTGCGTTTGCGTTGCTTACCTTTTAAACCATGCCTATGTCTCTGGTCTGGAACTCCCATCTCCGAGATTCTGACCTCCTAATGAACAATTTATGATTCACATTAATTACTAAATCACAATACTATATAAAGCAATAGTTTAATGATAATTTTATAATTATATGTTTAGGTTGTCCTATAGTTTCCCTTCTATCATTAATAACTCTATCCACCAACTTAATTCTTTCCTCCTCTCTTCACCAACCATACTTAATGCCCCTAAACACTTCTTATAAATATCTTACACCAAACCAACCCTACACACTTCCATTAATACCATTTCCAGCACTTTTCTTACTAACCACTACACCGATTCCGCAACTTAATATACCTTCTCTCTCCTCAACTAACCATAATTCAAATTGACAATTAAATTAAGCTCAACAGGGCTCGAGAATTCTTACCTAAATCACAAATCTCGAAATCGCACTTAGGGTTGAAAAACCCAATCACGTCACTATTCACCCCTTACGCTTTAACCTCGATTTCGGTCACCTAACACAGGTATAAACACAAAAAAAGCTACCAGGGGTTAGTACACATACTAAGCTTTCCGACGAGCCTTTTTACGCTCAAATCGGAGCTTAAACGACCTGTTTTAGGGCTAAAAACTAAGATTATGGGGAAAAAAGGGGATTCTTATAATCATGAAAGAAATTCTTACTGTATCTCAGTCCTGGATCGGTTCTGAACCTTCCTGACGCTAGGGTTTCCCCAAGAACAACACTCCTAGGGTTTCTTTCGGGCTAGAGAGAGAATATGGAGGAAGAGAGAGATTTTGAGTGGTGTAGAGAGAGATAACCTAGAGATATATATATATAAAGTTTGGTTCGGGACGATTTTATTTAAATCTTAAAATAACGCAAAATGGAGGGCGTTACAGCTCTCCCCCCTTAAAAGAATTTTGTCCCCAAAATTAAATCGTACCTGAAAATGGAAACAATTGAGGATAGCGTTTCCGCATTTCCTCCTCCACTTCCCAAGTTGCTTCTTTTGGAGAGTGAAAACTCCATTTGACCTTCACCATTGAAAGTTCTTTCGTTCTGAGTCGTCGAACCATTCGATCTAGAATCTCGACAGGTTCCTCCGTATATGTCAGATCTTCCGATATTTCCATGTCAGGCTTCTCAATCACATGGCTCAGATCCGATCGATATTGCCTTAACATGTGATAAAACGTATTTACAACAATTTTTCACTAATATTTAATAGCATTTTTGTGTATGTTTCATGAGCAGATTAATTGTTTATAGACCTTTTATTGAAGTTTGTTCTAATAGGTAGCCTTGAGGAGAATTGTGTAAAATTTGTGCCAGAAACAGGCAAAAACACGGTTTGGGCGCATAAGTACGCGGATTAGATACCACCCCGCGTACTTATTTCCCAATCCGCATAGTTTGCGAGAAGAGACCCAGAGTTACAGGTAAGAACGCAGGTTCAGTGACAAGAATGCGGGGTCGATACAAAACCGCACAATCATGACCCAATCCGCGTAGATTGTTCAAAAGTCAGCCGAAGATACAGATCAGAATGCGGAGTGGAGAGGAAGAACGCGGGTTCGGAATGAAACCGCGTATTATTGTGATCCAAACCAGGTATGAGAACGCGGGTTTGCGCCGAGTCCGCGTTCTCAAAGTTTAGACCGCGTTCATTGTTTATTCGACGGTTTTCTATATATAGTTGAAGAGAGAGAAAACAAGGGGTGTGCTTCATTTTAGTAGATAGTGACGTTTTTTGCTGCAGGAGGGTTCCGAATTTAGGGCAGAAAAAGGGCCAATTAGCTACAGAAAAAGGGGGTTTTCGAATTCTATTTAATTTGTGTTTTTTTTTCTGTTTTTACTATTATTCCTGTCAATTATTATTTTGTATTGAACACTTTAATTTCTGTATTTTCGAATCATTCAATAATATAGATTTGTGCAATTTTATTTATTTTGTGTTAATTGTTAATGTAGTTATGTTTAGCTAATTTTTCCTTAGTGTTTAAGGTTAGGAATGTTTGGATCAATGGTTTGAAATGCTATATTAATATTTCTTTTATATCGAACTTGAACGGCCGATTCTATTGACTAGAGCTAGCTTTAGGATTGGTGAATTGGATTTAATTTAAGTGGTTGCGAGTAGTCTTGCGCTAGAGCTAGGCAGATTATTTTCATTAAAGTGGTTATTTGCTCGTTAGAGATAAGGGAAAATAATCACTCATTTAATTGAATTTAATTAGTTCAAGTGAGACAAATGAATTTATTAATCAATTAACTTAAGATCCAACTTTCCGACCCTTAAACACTGTTTTATAATTTGATTGTTGATAAATTACTCGATTATAGATTTAGTAAACCACATCAATTTTTGCAAGATTTAATCAGAAACAAACTGAAATTAATTCTATTGTCTCTAGGGTTCGATACTCAAGTCTGAAAAGTTCTCGTTTTATACTACTTGATTGTGTCCACATGCACGTTGCATTTTTAGGCCATCAGTAATCATATATAAGAATTTATCTATTTTGATATTTCTATGATTTCATCCATAATCTATCTGTTTATTTAAGTATTGGACTTATCTTCATTTTCTGTATATCTAGATATCATATTTTTTTCTTTATTACTCATATTCTATAACTTGATTTATATTCATTTTCCTATATATTCAAATCATATCATCTATGCTCTCAATTGTATTTGTATGTTTACATTCATATTTATGTCATGTAATAATCAAAATGCATTTCCTGTAATCATATGAATCATATACGATAATTTGTTTTTCGCCATGCAATTTAATCGTATACAACAAAGTAATTGTATGTTGTATAATCCTCCTCTATAGAATTGATCGTACAGAAAGGACCTCCCCTCTTTAGAATAAATCCCTCTACAGTATAAACCCCTCTACGTATGATTGATCAAATATCACCAATCTACACCTCATCATATCAACATCATATCATCACCATATCATCACCATAACCCGTATATCCTATATCGCAACATACAATCGCATAATATGAGACGCAACATACCTGTTTGCATTTTCGTTTCATATGTACCTGTTCTTATTTCAATCATATAACTATAATCATTTTCCATTTTATGTCATATTCATATATTACCATTCATTAAGATTCATATTTACTATCAAGTATGAAAGTACGATTAAGTAAATCAATTCGCATATTAAATCATATTTTAAGTGAATTAGACTACTTACTTACCTAAATGGTTATTTTCCTGTTTTTCCATATTATTCACCATTATTTATAATACCATGTAATTATTTATTAACTAATATATAATAAAATTATTTCTGTGGATCTGAAGTCATGAATGGTCATGAACTTCTTTATCGTATTTCTTTCTATATAGTTCTTTTAAAATACTTATCATATTTTTTTCTTTTCTTCTTTAAGGGATTTCACCTATAACTATGCTATTTCTATCAGAACATATCAATCAACCATATGCAAGTGTTTCCAATTTCGATATGCAAGTAAATTTATCTTTCTATGATTTACGTGCATGTTTCATTCAAACTCAAATCAGAAATCTAACATCAATTAAAACACTTCGACTATCATCCTTGTAGCATATGTGCAACCCCTGCACATCTCAACAATAATTTCTCATAGGCTAGCAATTCTAACAATTCATATATAATTCATTCTTCTAACTAATCACTCAATCAACATAGTATATCTATTAATTATCTTTTTTTAGGCGATCACACATATAGCTTTAATTAAGTGAGTCTGGATTATTCACCTAAAATTCTGTAGTTTTTTGGAGCTCCTCTAGCCTCTGATCCTGTCCCGTTAGCTCAATCGACTTTCTATATATCCATTTATGATATCCTCTATAAATATCAATCTTAAAAATATATTATACCCAAAAATCCAATATTGTTTCCTTACCGTTCACACCGTGGTTTTCCAGTATCGATTATAGTAATTGATTCCCTTCTAAATTATACGACCGATACGTGTCTCCGGGTCGATTCCTAGATCGTTTCCCCTAAAATCTCCTTTTTCTCTCTCCTCTCTTTCCTCGGTTTCCATTTTCTATTAACTCTCTCTCTCTCGCACTCATTTTCTTAGCTTTTGAACATTTCACCTATCTCTTTCCTTTTTCTAAATGAAATTGAGCTTTGTCATGCTTCAATTTTCGAAGCATTCTAATTTTTCAACAGAATCAAAAAAGTACGTGTGGTCATCAAAAAGAACGTGCGTTCGTCAAAAAGTACGTGCGATCGTCGAAAAGTACACGCGGTCATCCAAAAGTACGTGCACTCCTTGTACTTTTCAGCCACCCCTTGTACTTTTCAGCCACCCCTTGTTCTTTCAGAAAACTACACGTTATAATATTCAATTTTAGGAGGTATTACCCACTCCTTGTACTTTATTTCCACCCACTGAACTTTTAGTTTCTTTGCAACTGTTCCTCCGTTACTGTAACCTTCATCAACTATAAATAAACTCGTATTAAACCTCTAGTTTTTTGAATTTATCAACTAAATTATTAATTTCATTAATCATTTTAATTATCTTATTAATTATAGGATTTAAGGATGAGAATGTTACACCCAATATCATTTTGGGGTTTTTTCCTATAGACTACAACTTTTCTGCTAAATCGGTCTCCTAATAAAGCAGCTAAAAAGACACCATATGAGATATGGATTGGGAAAAAACACCCAACTTGTCTTTTCTAAGGATCTGGGGATGCAAAGCACATGATAAAAGGTTAACATTGAACAAGCTTTCATCTAAGACAGACAAATACTTATTTGTGGGGTATTCTAACGAGAACAAAGTGTTTATTGCTCGAAGTGTTGTGTTTTTAGAGAAAGAATTTATTATTAATAAAAACAGTGGGAGTGGTGTACAACTCGAAGTTGTGCAAGAGGATGTAGATACATAGATTCTCGTAGAGGATAATGAGGAGATGGACTCCACAAGAAATTTTGAAACAAGAGCCCATTACAGAAGACCTAGAAGATCAGGTAGGATACGTCAGGAATCCAAAAGGTACGGGTTCATTGTGACTAACGAATAGGATATCATGATCATTGATCATGATGAACCTGCTTCTTACAAAGAAGCCATAGATAATTCTAACTCGGAGAAATGGCAAGAGGCCATGAAATTTGAAATGCAATCAATGTACAATAATCAAGTTTGGGACTTGATTGATCCATCAGAAGGTGCTAAGGTAATTGAATGTAAGTGGATCTTCAAAGAGAAGGTGGGAGGTATCTACAAAGGTAGATTAGTGGCAAAAGGTTTCAAAACAATTCATAGTATTATTGACTATGACGAAACATTATCACCAGTAGTTATGCTCAAATCCATTAAGATTTTATTTGACATATCTACATATTTGGACAATGAGATATGAAAAATGGATGTCAAAATGGATTTCTTGAATGGAAACCTCCTCGAGGATGTTTACATGAAATAACCTGAGGGATTTGTCGACCCTAACTATCCTAATAAGGTATGCAAGCTTAAGAGGTCCATTTATGGACTTAAGGAGGCATCTAGGAGTTGGAATCTTTGTTTTGATGAGTCCATTAAGGAGTTTGGATTCACCAAGAATGATGTTGAGCCTTGTGTATATCAGAAGTTCAGTGGGAGTGTAGTAGTGTTCCTTGTGTTATATGTCAATGACATCCTGATCACTGGAAACGACATTTTACCATTGCAACAAGTTAAGCAATGGTTGAATTTGTGTTTCTCAATGAAAGACTTAGGGAAAGCCAATGTTATACTTGGTATAAGGATCTATAGAGATAAATCACAGAGTCTCTTGTGACTAAGTCAAGAAAAGTACATAGATAAGATATTGAGGCGATTCAGTATGGAACAATCTAAGAAGGGATTATTGCCCTTATAACAAGGGATATTTCTCTCTAAGAAGGACTGTCTATCCTCTAGAGAAGAGAGATAATGTAAGAATAGAGTCTCATATGCATCAGCCATAAGATATATTATGTATACTATGCTATGTACTAGGCCAAATGTTTCTCATGCATTGAGTATAACTAGTAGATTCCAGCAGGATCCTAGAGAGATCCACTATTCTGTGATTAAGACAATTCTTAAGTACTTGAGAAGGACTAAAGACTTATTCTCAGTGTATGGAGTTCAAAAGGAGCTCAATGTTACAGGCTACACTAATGTTGTAACCCCGACTAGTAAGGATGATTCAAGAGCACAATCAGGATACATATTCTAGTTGAATGGACAAGCAATTAGCTAGAGGAGCTCCAACCAGAGCACAGTGGCAGATTCTACAACAGAAGCTGAGTATATTGTAATGTCTATGGAAGCTAAGGAAATTGTTTGGATCAAGAAGTTCATTACAGGACTAAGAGTCATTTCATCTATCTTAAATCCTTTAGAGCTTTTATGTGATAATAAAAGGGCTATAACACAGATCAAAGAGCCTCAAATTCACCACTGATCCAAACACATACTCAAGTAGTTCCATCTCATTCGAGAGATCATCGATACAGGAGATGTGAAGATGATCAAGGTTTCAAGTGAAGACAATGTTGCAGATCCCTTGACCAAGCAGCTGGCAGGTCCAACATGAGTGTCATGTTAGGTCTTTTAGTCTTAGGGTTATGTCTTATTGGGACTAGTGTTAGTGGACATTGTTAGTGTAAGCTCTAGCCCCAATATATTATTTTTAAATTTTATTATTGAGTAATAAAATTATAAGGTATTATTTTATCATTTCATGTATTGATATGTGGTATATGTGTGATAAAATTATCCTACAATGTTGATTAAGTGTTTGAGGTATCAAGGTTGAGGACCTTGTTAGTAAAACCTAGAATTTATGAGATTAACATTCTAAATATCCCTAGTCACTTGTTTCAATGGGAATAGAAATGAATTAAGACTAGTATGTACTTTGTAGGTGATCATGTTCTACGGGTCACAGATATGGGATATCTAATAAAGTTCATAGATACAATGTAGGTCATTGTATTTGGAGAGCAATCACTAATTGTAACGTCAACTATCTATCTTTAGACTGAAAATCACTATGACATTTATTATGAATTTTAGTACTTTGACATACGCTTAATGTGACAGTAAAAGGTTGACAAATATGTGTATAATTGGGTATGCTAAGAATTACAAGTAAAAGCATGGGTGAAGTGAAAGGATTGACCCTCTCATAAAAATTAGAGAAGATATCACTGGCCGCTTGGTAGACAAGATTAGGAAGAGTGGCCGCACCCAAATGAAATGATTAGGTCATTTATTTGAACTTATCAATTTTTTCATAGAGATCAAGAAAGTGATTTAGAACTAAATAAGGATGTTTGGGACATGTCTTATGCTAATCGTGATATCAAAGGTCAAGGGATAAATATTAATTGTAGTAGGGTTGTTGACACCGCTCATTAGTTATTTAATTTTGGATAATCATAGTGTCATACTAGAGATCACTTATGATTTATGAATTAATAAATTTATTATCATTATTAAATATTCCTCCAAATAGCACACATATAAGAGAATGCCAAAAAGGGTATTTTTGGAATTTCATCTTAAATTAGAATTTGGCTATTAGGCTGAATCGGGTAGTTGGGCCAATTTTTGTTATTGGTCACTAAAAAGATGAAAATACAATTTTGGAAATTGAATAAACAATTTTAAAACATTAAAATTGTTATAGATGATAATGGATAAAGGCTTTCCCTAATTTAAGACAAGGTAAGAGAGAATTATGGAAGTGGATAATTATTTATCTTCTTTTGTAAGAAGACAAGTAAGTTAAGATAAAGATGTATCTTTCTCAACAACCACCTCCATCATTTTGGCCAAAGAAGCGTGGATGAGGAGGATTAGAATTCTTATTTAAATTAAATCAAAATCTCCTAATCACACTAGGACTTTTGGTTTTTAAAGAAAAGAAGAGGAGAGAGAAGAAATAACCCTAACAAACACTCTTCTTCCTCCTCTTAAGCTTTTGGTCGAAATTCTCTATAGAAAAATTAGGAGAGTTGATTTTTCATTATCTCTTATAGGGAATGAGAGATTTAGAGGCCAATCATACCAGTTAATCATCCTGGTGTACTCAGAATCATCATTTGTTCATCCATTTGACGAGAAATTAAGGTGAATTCGTGAATACTCTGTGCTAGTACACTTTTCTCTAAATCTGTGTGTTAATTTTGTAGAGGAATCATGTGTGGGATTCTCTAGGGGTGTCACCAAGGTTGTCTCGGAGTATTTTGAGACAGTAGTTACCTTTTCTGCCCTATATGCCTACGACCTTGAAGGAGGATAAGCAGGGTGACTCTTTTCGATTAGAGATTCAATTTTTATGTTAACTAGTTGTCATCTATTAGTCAATATGTTGATAGTTTGAATTTTGGTGAGATTCTTGGGTGTCTTTTCTCGTGTTTTATGTGTATTTTCCACTGCTATATTTAGTTAAACATGTTAGAAACCCTACAATTGATACAAAAGTAGAATAAATCAATTTAGGGGCAAGAAATTGCTCTAGAGAATAAAGAGATTACAAATGTTAATATTGATTGATTTTATATGCATTCATTTTATATAAAACTTAATAGAAGAATGCCTCTACTTACTAGGATCAAGAGTATTTATATCTTGGGATTTAGAGTTAAATTGAAGATCAAATAATCTTATAATTAAGCGTACAGGCTAAAGTTAAGCCCATGCACAGATATTTCTATAAAGAATATTAGAATATTATTGTTGCGTATGGTATGTTGAATTTATTCTATGAAAAATTATGCTTATTGAGTTTTTTGTTCATTAAATTGTATTTTTATTTTCAATATAACTATCTCAAAGTTTTTTTTCGTGAAAAGCTTAGAAACTTCACTCATGCATAGGTCAATCAAGTGTCGTTCAAGAAGCCATCTCTTTACACCTTTTTGCATTGTATATATATGATGTGTTAAATACTTAAATATGTAAATTAAAGTGTGTTTAATGTTTGATCATTGATTATATGGTTGGTGTATTCTTTTTTGGAACTAATAATGTTAACTAGGGTTCTGGTTGACCAACACAAATAACAACACGAGCCGTATGATCAAAGAAACCTAATTGACACAACATAGGCAAACACAAACATTTATTATTTGTTCAAAAAAATTTTTGGTAACATGGTCGTGTAAGAAACTGTGTAACATTTTTAAAATCACATAATGAGTGTGTTAACCACACAATAGGTGTGTTAAAGTAACACAATTGTGCTATAGGTCGTGTTATGCATAAAATGTGCAAAAAATGATTTTTATTGGTTTCAACAAATAAATCAAATTTAGATGTTATAAATTAGTCAAAGCATGCTAATTAAATTGTAAAGGATTTTTAAGTACAACGATTTTTAATAAGAGATAAACAAGATATTAAATAGTATTACTTGATAATAATAAGAGACATAAAGATGATAGATTAGGATGTTCTAATTATCTGTTACAGAGTCTTGAAGTATAGCTTACATGCTGGTGATAATTCGATGTGATAACCAAGCAACAATCCAAATCATAAAGAATCTAGTCTTCTGTAAACGCAAAAAAAATTTGGAAGTAGAATGTCACTTCATTTGCTAGCACTATAAATTTAGTTTCATCAAGCCAATTTACATTAGTTTTGGGAAATAAGTTGCAAACTTAGTCACCAAACCCTTACCAACTATTTTTTTTTACATATTTGTTTGAAAGTTACATCTATCCCCATATTGTCAACTTAATTAGGAAGGGTGTGAAGGTTTTATTCTTAGTTTACACCTTAGTTCACTCATTCAGTTAGTTAGTATAGCTAGAGTCTATCACACTTGACGCTTACTGAGTTGTATATATACAATAGAGTTAGTTACATTCTTGCTGCAAAAAAAATTCAAAAAAGAATCTCATTATTCGTCATTTCTTTAGTATCTTTCAAATTACACAAAATTAATTCACATTGTTGCAATTGATGGCAAGGAATTGTAGTGCAATGAAGAGTTCATTGAAGTGAAGGTAAACTTTCATGTGAAATTACTATATCAAATATGGATATTCCTGTCACATTTTTGTTGTGCTTGATCATTTCATATTGTTTTTCCTTCATTATAATCTTACATAGTTATGTCTTTTGAATATAAATTTATGGGCCACTCGAGCCCAATCAGTACATGTTGTCTTTCTACATAGAGGTGGCAAAACGGGTTAACGGGTTGGGTTCGGGTCGGGTCGACATGACCCGTTAACACGTATAACCCAAATCCGAACCCGACCCGTTTAATAAACGGGTCAGAAATCTCAACCCGAACTCGACCCGTTAATTAAACGGGTAACCCGACCCGACCCGTTTATTAAATGGGTTGACGGGTTGACTCATTAACTGACCCGTTTAACCCGTTTATTAAATGGGTTGACGGGTTGACCCATTAATCTAACCCGCATAAGACACATTTATGTTTAATTTAACTCAATTTAGATCTAAATAGTAAACTAAATATTTATATTTATTATGTTTATAGTTTTAAAATTAAATTTTGTATTTATTATAAATATTTTATTTTTAAAAAATATTTAACGGGTTATAACGGGTTATATTCGGGTCGTGTCGGGTTTACCCGTTTAACAAAATTTTAAACGAGTCATAAATGGGTCAACCCTTTTACGACCCAAACCCATTTAAGCAAACCCAAACCCGTTTAACTTCGTGTCGGGTCGTGTCGAGTTATCGGGTCGGGTCAGTTTTTGCCAGGTCTACTCAAAAGTTTTAGGAAAAATCTCAAGTTTGTTTTTAGATACACTAAGTTTATCAACTTTTGAGTTGTAGAACTCATATACAACCAAAATAAAATGAATGAAAAAACAGTATTCTACAATCTGTGAAATTAATATAGCTTGTTTAGAGAAAACTTATCAAAATCAATTGTTTAGCTTGATTATCAATCTTCAATATCTTTCCTATGAATCTCCTAGTCAGATTTTAGATTTAAAGTGGTCTTTTTTTTATATCTCTTTTCTCACACTTTCTTCTTTCTTATGAAGGACCAACACATCAACCCTATTTATATGATCCCCATTTTGCTCATTCTTTCAGTTTGGATACATTGCCTATTAATATCTGGTTCGATCAGTTTTTGTGTATTTTTTTACTCCCATAATTAGAATCTATATTATGACAACTACATCGGTGATTGAATAGGAAAAAATACTAGTTACTTGATTTACTAGTCGAATTGATGTTTTACTGATTGAATTGATAATTTAAAATTTGAAAATTTGACTACTTTATTGTGTTCCTCTTTATTTTATTTTTAAGCATATTTTCAAAAGTTCGTTCCTAAGTAGTGAGAGTACTCTCGAATTGATTGTTCATTTCATATTTTCTCTAATCAATCCATTTATTATCCAGCCATGAATTTTTGCAAGTCTTCAACATGCATTCATTTCCACCATAACAACTTCTTCAACTGATCCATGAACAAAAACAACAGCAATATAAACATTTTTTTAAGAGTTGCTTCAGAATTTATTGCGTAAAGTTTCAGCAATGTTGTAAGAGTTATTTATAGATGGAATATTATCACTATATATACTCCACATACTAAATTTGGAAGAGTGTTTTAAGATTACAAGGCCTTGCATAATCTGAGTTGCCACTCCATGCTAGCTTCGAGATTTGATTGTATGCCTTCTCCGTTGGATGACCACCATCAAAGAACAAATAATCCCTCAAATTTTCACATAATTCATATTCGCCTCTTCCACAAGTAATGATTCCCCTGTATTTTCCAGAACCACAACATGCCACATTCACCTCCTTAAAACCTTCACAAAATCACCACATAAAAGCACTTTGGAATGAGAATTAGTGGTAGAACATGAAATTGAAACTGACATGGAGGACTATACGAAAGTTAAATGCAGCAATCATATTGAAAAATACAATAAAATTGAGTAACTAATAAACTAAAGCAAGTTCCTGTTGGCATACCATATTTTGATGGGTTGTTAATTCTTTCATTCAGTGAGCCATAGAAATCAAACAATGAATAGTTGAATCCATGGAGTTGTCTCTGTAGCTCTTTCAAGGCTTTAGGAAGTGCTTTATTATGGAGTTTTTCTAGCTTCGACAACTCTGATGTGGCATTTGGAAGAACCGATCTAGCAAATGGTGTACGACTTAGAGAAGGAACATTGGTAATTCCAAATTTCCTGTTCCTTCCTTCACTGCCATATATTTCCTGAAACACGTCGTGTTAATCACTCAACTCCTTACTGGTCAAATATATCACTCATAAGAAATAGGAAATAAATTAAAACCACTCGTAAGAAGGTCATTTAGTGGAACATCCGATTACTTTGATTGCATTTGTAAGGTTGCCAATGACCATGCCAACATACTCTTCTCTGGTGAATGGTTGAAGCAAAGTTAAATTGGCCACACGAACGACGTAGTCATTGCTTCCGAAACTCAACATGTAAATAGCTGTTGACAACAGTTTCTCAGTTTGTGTATTACCCAATTTTTCTCTCAGTTCCTTCTCCACAGTCTTGAAATATGTCAGTTGAGTTTTAAGGTTAACCACCTGTATCATTAAAAAAAACTTTAGTTTGAGAAAATGATGTAGAAATATATTAATACTGAGAGATTGAAGCTCGGGTTTACTATTAGACCACAATGTTAAAGCAGCAAACAGTCATATCAACATGTTTATATAATCTATTTTAAACTTTTTTTTTTTGAGATAAATATCATATCTTTAAACTTTTCAGTAATGACAAAAACATTACAGTTTTTTTAGTTTTATATTTGCTATATATTGTTTGATCAACTAAAACAAATCTCTAACAAAAGAATAATAAAGAGATGATACCACTCCAGGGCGAGTTTCAGAAAGAGCACCGGCTCCTCCGGAAGCGAAATTTGATCCATGTGTAAAAAACTGATAACTTCCAGGTTGTAAGTACGTTGGAATTAAAGGTATATTTGCATACTCAGCTGAAATAAAGATTATCATTTTGTGACATTTTCAGTTTATTATGGACAAACTAAAATAGAAAAAGAGGAGGACATGATTACCAATAAAATCAGGAATTATACGACCATCTGAAAACCTTCCAGTAGGATGGCGGAAATATGTTTCTCCATATGGCCAAACATTAGCTTGGCCCCCGGGATATTTGAGGTAGTTATTATTGCCAGAATCGAAAAACGAGTCTCCAAACACGAACATAGCAACATTACTGTCGTGTAGAGAATTGGAATGGCATAATGGAATGAGAAAGCTTAAACACAAGATGAACAAATCAGACCTAGTAGAGATCATGGTTTCGTGCGCAGTTTTAGATCAATTGAGTGGTATATATTTATAGATGGCTTGAACTTTCAGAGCAAGTATTGAATGTAATACACTAAGAAATTGCCCAGAAAGAGTTCTGACACTGTTTTATAGTTAAATTAAAAAAATGAAAGTTGTGAGCAACACTATTGAGGCTGCTAAGTTAGTCAAATGTTTTGAACAAAAAGAAAGGACGAGAAGGTGACTTGTCAACATCCCTCCAGGCAACCTTTTCGTTTTTCTTTTGTCTAATCAACGTTTAGCTATGAAGATTCTGTAAGGACTCTACAAGAGGCTTTTCATTTTGTTTTACAAATCGATTTTAGTCAGTAATCCAAGTAAAAAAGAAAGCAGGCAAATCTATTGTTGAGAATTTGATTCAAAGTTGTGGCTAAGTCAAAATATATAGTTCTACAATTGAGTTCGATGTTGTTATCATTCAGATGTTTTAGTGGGTAGTTATTTTAACTTCAGGTGCATCAGTTAAGTCTTATTTTTTGTAAGGGACATGTATGATATATTTACCTATTTAAAGGCATGATTATGTGAATTAAACTTCTTTTTGTCATCTAAAAAGATCCAACAATCGCATCAAAATCCACTTCTTGCAAGATATGTGAGTGGAGTAAGTTTTTACTAATGAAAAAGAAAAGGAGATACATCTCAAGTTATCGAACATGCAACACTCATCAAGATATTTGGTACACCACAAGAAACATGGTTTTGGCGGCGACAAAAAAAGAGGCGGTTAATGATTCCGTCTCTTCACTTTTTTTTTTTTATAAAATACAACAATGCTTGCTCTGCCACCGTAAATACCTCACACTACACAACTAAATCTTCACTCTGCCTGTAACGCCCTCAATTTCTCATTTAATTAAAATTTAAATTTAAAATATGTAGGAAAATACAAATAAATTTTTTGCAAATTATTAAAAATAATAAGTCGGAGGAAAGGTGTGAGAATTATATGGAGATAATAATTAAGCGAGAGGAAATAATAATAGGGTTTGTGAGTCGAGCCGGAAAGAGGGTGAGAAGTAAGAAGTCAAAAGGGTAAAACCGTCCAATCCCGAACATTTATACATATATATAACCTAACTCTCCTTCTCTTCCACCACCATTCACACCTTATCTCCTCCACCACTCCTCCTTCATACTACAAAAACCCTAGCTACTATCGATCTTCACGGAACCTTGGACTTCGGAAGTTCTGAAATCGGGCTGTGAGTAAGAATCGGTAAGGTTTCTTGTGAGGATTTTTGTGAATCCCGTTTTCCTTGAACCCTTGTTTTTCCGACCACATATCTCTCTCATTTTAGATCCAATTTGAGCAAATGATGGCTCGTTGGAAAGCTTAACATGTGTACTAACTAGTAGTAACCATTTTGCTGTTAAAATGTGATTTAGGTGCTCGAAATCGATGTTAGAAGGCAACCCTCACAAAGTGACGAGTTTGGATTTTGTGAATTGGAGTTCATTTCTGAATTTTGTTGCTAGGGTAAGTCTCTGTGGAGTTCAATGATAGTGTTATGCATTCCAATTTGATTGGGTATTGAATGATGAGAGAGATAGGAAAAAGGATAGAAAAATGTTTAAGAGTTTTGAAGGGGAAAGTAGAGAATGAGATGTCTAGCATATGCTAGAGTGTGTAAATCGTAAAATTAAACCTAAATAAGCTTGTGGAAAGCATTAATGAAGGTTGGTGGAAATAATTAAGTATGGTAGTTAAGGACGTACATAAGGAAATTATATAGTTATGAAAGGAATTGTGAGAAAGAGTTAATAAAAAGGAATGTAATCATGCATGTTGTGAAGAGTTCCTTTAATTTTGCATGATTAATGAATGTCAAGTTAATGTGGAATCCTAATATTGATTATATGGAATTCGATTCGCAGTGGGAACGGTTCACCACTGAGCAGCTAATTGTGTGCGAGAGGTAAGTAACACGAATGCAACTTGTCCCTATACCTGTATGCTATTGAGTGTGAAATGACTGTTTGATTGACAATTCGTATGTTGATTATACGTTGTAATTGTGTGATTGCAATCGTTGAATGAGTAATTATGTCGATTGATAAACAAATTGGGATTTTTTGTAAGATAAATGAACCTGCGTTTCTTATGCTTAAACGCAAATGATGCTGTAGAGTGTTAAGAAACGTTTAGTAATTGTCTGGAAATTGATATGATTTGTTGTGGGTTGTTTAAGAATGAAGAAATGATAGGATGAATTTCGAGTATGTTATGAACATAAAACGTGATGGATAAAGTATATGTGTGTGTATGATTTTGTATGATCTTGTGTTGTTATGATTTTCTTATGGAAAATTTGTAATGAATTTCATAGGTAGCACACAATGGATCGTAAGCACTAAGCTGAACTAATACTTAAGTGATAATGAATATGACTTATGGGAAAGTTGAAGAGATCATATAAATGATGTTATAAGTGTCTATACACATGTGCTTGTTAGATTAAGAAATTATATGATCTTATGAATTATAATTGAATAAGTCAATAATGTATGAAATATTATATGTATATGATGTTCTTAGGAACATTGAAGTTTGATATGATTCTTGCTTAATTTTTGTTTAAGCATGATTTGAGATGTGATTTCTGTATGAGGGTTGACAGCTATGTGCTTATCATTGAGTTGATTTTAAACTGATTATGTTCATTCTGTAAATGTTATAGTATGCTCATTGATATCCAGTTAATGGTAAATTGATATCTTGTTGATATCTGGTTGATATATTGAGCATGAAATTGCTTATTTGATGGGAGTGATTAAGCATGCTCATGAGATTGATGAGGAGATATACGAATGTATTGATCATTCATTGTGAAGCATAGCCTAATTGGCTTGTGAATGCATGAGTTGGTTACATAGAATGTATACATAACATTCATGCATTGGGGCCTCATAGGAAGAAAAGATTAAATATTAATGAAAGGGCTCTTGTGAGCATAATGAGGGAGTGGTTATAGTAAAGGGTATATCACATTTCGTGGATTTAATTTGAGATACGACCTCTGAGGGTATATCAACAACCTACTTGGGGTGAGATGGGGAATTCCCAAGCACACAGGAGATGGGTTGGAGGTCTTACAGACTTTTAAATAAATATTATGGGTAGTATATGACAAAATGCTACACCAGGCACAGTGGAAATGACTTGTTCTGCAGACGTGTATACAAGTGTGTCAGGTCAAGTAAGGGCAAAGTTCAGGCTAAGTAAGGGCGTAAATATGGATCCAATTATATAACCACATACTCCCGGCCGAAAGACCCGTTTGCAAACATCAATTTAATGGCCAAAACAGGGCGTAAATATAAAACAAAATGGGATTCCAGGTGATTAAGCTTAGGAATGCATTAGATAACATGCATTCGCATTTATCACATTTCATATGATGTGTTCTATGTGAACCTATGGTTTGAATTGATTTATGTGTGACCCCCGAATTCAAACATCACTCACGTATAAACTTCCCTCCTGCAAGTGATACTTGAACTCGAAAATCAAGTTTTTGATTTAAAAATAATATAAAACAATAATAAGAAATAAACATTGAAGGACATAAAATAACAAACTCATTTTTCATAAACATATATACAAAAATTTACAATAGTGTTCCAGGTTATGAAAGAAATGAGAATCCTACTGATTCTATTTTCAATAATAACCCGGCAAAATTACAAGTAACTGAATGTATGCATTGTCATGTACATATACTCAAACCCAAATCATAGTCCAAATAAGTGCACAGCACACCTCGGTCCGTCTCTATGAAATCTCCAAAATCCGAGCAATGCGCACCGTCCCGACCAA
>CANYCX011014635.1:0-11490 GCA_948193385.1 Breynia disticha f. nivosa | reverse complement strand
GCAAAATGAATGTACATAACATCCATCAACCATTGTAAAATATCTTTTCATTGTAATTTTTACAATTTTCCATTGTATTACTATTCCATTAAACATTTGACATGACCTCTTCTATTTTTTATCAAACATCAAATAAATCATTGAAAACAGATGCACAACAATTGCAAACAATCTATCAAACACAAAAGGACTTTGACTATAAGCAACAATGGCAATGGTGCAACCTCTGCATGCCACATCAAGAACTAACACTCTAGAAATTCCCTAAAATTCATCTTCAATCTCAATGTCCAACATATGTTATAGCATTCATATAAAGCATATATAAATTAAGTTCGTTCATCCACAAACTCACACTTGTGATTATACTTACCTAAGCTAAATACAATGTCTGGTACTGAGTATCTCTCTTCCCTGCACCAACTCTGAATCCTATAAAAAATTCAACGTATTTTAATAAATATACAGTGCAACAATTTCATGAATGAAATGTCATGCATATTTTGATTATGAACATTTTAACTCTTAATTGTTTGTATTTTTTGGCTAACTTCTATTGATCACAACTCACACATTTTGAGATCTTTAAATTTAGATTTTTATATGTTATTTTACTATATAAATACTAAAAAATTCTTCTGGATTTCTATTAAATTCTCTTCCTAGAACTTACTTTTATACACAAGATTTTTCATTGACAATTTTGTTTGTTTCTGTCTTATTTTACTTTAAAATTAAAAAAATCATACTTAGAAACATTTTTATCATTTTTACATAATTTTTGTAGAAAATAAAAATCTCCAAATTTATCCAAATTTCTAGAAACTCACATGACACATTCTAGAAAAATTATAAAAACTCATACAAATTAGTCCAAATTCTCATACCCTTATAGAGATTTGTCATTGTCCTATTTTACCATTTTCCTCCTATCTCTTAAACTAGATAAGATTTTTCAATGATTTATGATTCAAAAGATCATTGACTTCATATAGTTTCATAATTGATATGGTTTGTTTAAATTGAGCATCTATGGAAAATGAACCATGCAAAAAAATTAGGTGGAAAGATTAGGTCACCAAAACAAGGCACAATTTTTCTCATAAATTTTCATTGTACCTCTGCACTTAGTATATCTATGTTCTTATTTTTATAAATTAAAAAATAAAACACTCATTACAATATAAAAATTCCATGGAAATAAAAATTTATTAATTATTTTAAAAAATTAAAAACTTCAGGAACTGAAAAGTCGAAATTCGCTAGAAAACTTTCTTACCTTGTTTAAAGACCATATCACCATGTTTATCTTTCAAAACCATAAAATATTTGATTCTTTGGTAGGGATGCTAGGAAGAATGTTTCTAAAGTTATTTAGGATTTGAAGAGGTGTGTATACATTTTAAAATCTGGTGTGATGTTGTTTTTATAAAATATTTTTTCTTTGCTTGTATTATTTTACCCTCTTTCATTTTCAACTTAGTCCTTAAAATTTTATATAATTATTTCTAGCCTATAAGTTTGAATTTCTTTTGATCTCAATTCCAATGAATGTCTTGTTAACAATTGCACAATTTTATAATGCAACTATATGCAAAAATCTAGGTTTTTTATATGTTTTATCAGGTTTCTTTTGTCACTTTAAGCCTTTTTATTCTTTTCATTGTAATTCTTTCTCCATCAATCATATAGTTCTAAACTTTGTATTTAATTCTATTTAAATTTCTCTTCCATTTATTAAATAATTTAATGAATGCACAATCAAATGCTCTAATGATTGCAAGTTTATAAAATGAATGCTAGTTTTTGGTTTCAAGGTCTCTATGTTTTAGATTTGACAGGTTGCATGTTTCATTTTATTTTAGGATCAATGGATCTGAGTTTTCAGAAATGGATCTATTAGTAGATTCTACTAGATTGTCCTCTTTCTCTCTCACATATTTTGCGTTGTATATATCATGTGACACATTTAAAAGATTGTATATTAAATATTTTATATGTAAATTAAAGTGTTGTTATTTTTTGAATTAATTGTATGTTTGTGGCAACATTTTATTAGATACAAATACAATTTTATTGATTAAAATGGGTATTGATATGGGCCATATCTCATGCATAAAGCAACACAAGTGTTATTGATCGTGTAAAATGGTTTTTAGACCATATGGTTAGTAACACAGTCATATGAGATGGTATGTAAGCTTTAATAAATTTAGATGGTAGTTATTTAAAATAACACTAGTGGGTATAAAGATAACACATGCCATTTTAAGGTCGTGTCACCCTTAGATGGGACCGTGTAAGAGATAATGCTAAGTAAAAAAGATAAAAAAAGGAAAATATTTCTATAACATTTTGGGAATTTTTCATCATAAATTATGATTAATAAGTGTTTAAACATCAATATATGAAGGTTGATCAAAGGTCGATATAAGGTTGACACGAAACAATCAAAGAAAATCGAAGAAATGCTTAAATTGGGGAGTACGCGTAGTGGAAAGGAAAGTATGCGAGGTCGTTACCACCACTCGTAGTACACATTCCACCATGCATGGATTCCGGTTTGGATAAGCAGAGGAAGAGAAGAGGAAGCTGAGAAAGTTGGTTTTGTGTCAGAGGAAGTGGTTTGGAGTTTTGTTTCTTGCAAGAAACATCCTAAGTGTTAAGGTAAGTTGTAATATGGTTGATTTAAGGTTTAAGATTGGTTGTTGCTGAATTAAATGGATGTAAACTACTGCGTTGATTGCTGGAATTGCTGATATTAATGTTGAGAATCTGGAAATGAGTTTAGGTTTATGTTAGAATGAATTTATGTGGAAAAATTGATGGAAAAGGGGTATAAACCTAAGGTTTACTTAAGGTTTACAAATGGTTGATGTTGAATTGGAATTCTTGTTAAATTCCTATGTATTGAACTAAATTGTTGCTGGAAATGATGAATTAAAGTTTGATGAACTTGGATTGAATGTATATATCTGTTAAGAATGATTGGAGAAAGAAAGGGTTTAGGAAATGAAGAAGAAATTGAAGATGTAAGTTGACTTAAGGTTTATAAAAGGTTTTGCTGAAGTTTATGAATTAGGATTTGGAAATATGTTTTAATGATTCTCAAGTTAGAATCAATATGTGAATGGTTACTTAACATGTTGTATATGATTATTTTCGTATAGGGGGATCTGTACGACTGTAGGAGGATTTTGATTTGGAATCTAGGTTATTATTTTTGCTTGATTTAAAGGTAAGTTTTCTTACACCTACATATTGATTCGTAATTATATTTTAGGCTGATTCTATTTAAGTAGAAATGAAATGTTGAGTTTGCTAGATGACTCATAGTGAATATGAGATGTTTGGTTGATTTGCTTACTTTAGTGTTATGTTATTGGAAATGGATTGTTTACCTGTGTTGTATACTTGATTGGATATTCATTGAATATCTGTGTGGTATTGTCCGATTTGCTCTGTGTGAGCTGAGATGATTATTATGCTATGTGCTTTGCTGTGTGCAGAATGAATGTCATTCGACTACTGTGTGCTGATATGAATGTCATTCACACACATATATATATATTCATATATGCATAAACATCTGTGTGACACGAGCCTGTGTGGAAAATATTATTCCTGTGTGGATAAAGGATTACTGTGCGTATCCTGGACTTGTTGTGTGCTATAGAGTATTTCCACAAAACTCGAGGCATTCTGTGTGAATTTGCATTATCATTTCATTTCATACGATTGATCCTATGTGGATACGATTGCCTGTGCGGTTCGTATTGATCTGTGTGATCGTATTGAGGCTGTGTGCTAGTTTATTGCGATACTATGTGTTGTTTGATATCTGTGTGACTTGTTTAACTGGCATACGAGGATGCATAGGGAAAAGATAGATAGGCACGTCCTCGTGCTGATTTATACTTTCCTCTACACATCATTTTAGTTATAAAAGCTAAGAATACTTACTGGGTATAGTTTATACTCACTCTGTTTATTGTTTTAAATGATTGTGCAGATCGTAGGTAGCTGCTGTCACTGGACTACATAGTTGATTGGTGTTCTCCGAGCGTACGTCAGAGGTCAAGCTCCAGTTTACATTTTTGAGATTTTGTTTTGTACATTTTTTTATATACATGCCAGATTTTAGTTTGAAATGTTTTCAAACTTATTTTGCTTCTGCTGATATTTTATGTTAAAATATAACAGATTGGGCCGAGATTTTATGAAACAGTGTGTGTATATCTTTTATATTTTCTCTCTCTACTTATTTTCCTCTAATTTATTATTATTATGAAAAGATTATTGTTTATCAGGTTAAGAAAAAATTTGGAAATGAGCTTCACATTTAGTGGTATCAGAGAAGGGATTAAATTCTCTCCACACTATGCCAATGATTTTTAATTTCTGTGTGATTTGAAAATCTAAAATGATTTTGATCTTCTAATTTTTATAAGAGATGGAGCCGATAGACGACGTATCTCCTTATCACACTGCAGAGTCCAGAGATTCAATTAAGGGACAGGGTTCAGCCCAGTACCTTAGAGCAGCCTACGACACAACCAACAGCACAGACTGTTATTCCTATACCTCCATACGATCCTGCATATGCTCCATTCTGGGAGATGATGTAGAAGATGATGAGATATCAAGGTAGAGGTTTAGGGAGCCAGACAAACCTGAACATCGATAAAAATTTTGTGGAGGTAAGAAAGCAGGGGGCAAAGACATTTGGGGTACCACTGATCCAGCTGAGACTGATGACTAGCTCAAGCATGCAAAGAGGATTCTGACGCATATGAGATGGATGCCAGAGAAGAAATTGAGGTACACTACTTCTCTTCTCGAGAAAGTAGCCTAGAATTGGTGGGAGTCGATTTTAGATAGTCAGAGAGATCCTCTAGTGTTGACTTGGGATGATTTTCTGAGCAGATTTACTGATAAGTACACTCCTCTGCATTATCAGACGAAGAAAAGATAGAATTTCTAGAGTTGAAGTAGAAAGATATGATAGTGGTTGAGTACGAGGCAGAGTTCACCAGGTTGTCTCAATACGCTCCAGAGGATGTTGATACTGATATGAAGAGGAGGGATAGATTTGAGCAGGGTTTGAGGTATCTGATTCGAGACAGGATTGCGATGAAACCTTCAACCTACGAGCTATTACTTGAGACAGCTATTTCAGACAAGGAGTTAGATGCAGAGGGTGATAAAACTGGAGATAAGCGACATATGATTTCAGGTAGCTCTAGTACAAATAAGAAGAAAAAGAAGAAGACAGACTTTAGGCCACCAAGAGAGATAGGTGGTAGGGATGTTCGATAGTCTAGGAGAGGAGTTGGAGGTGGTAGAGGTTATTCCACTAGGCCTCCTATTCCTCAGGGTTGCGGTACATGTACTTACGCTGGCAGAGAGACCACTCCACTGTGTTATACTTGTCGCTAGCTGAGAGATTTTTCTGGAGACTGTCCACAGAGACCGGAGGTACAGGGTGGTGAGGTATACTGACAGAGTAGTGTTGGTGAGGCTAGGCTTGCAGTATCGAATCGTACTGGTAGAGGTAGAGGTGGCAGAGGTTATAGATCTACTTGTAGAGGAGGATCAGCTGCTAGAGGTGGAGTAGTTGGTTCAGGTAGAGGAGGTGGATCTACGGGAACAGCAGCACCATCAGGGTTCAGCACCATAGGCCCGAGTTTATTCTATGACTAGAGATGAGGCTGCAGAGGATGCAGACGTAATGTGACGCCAATTTTTGAAAAGTTCATTTTCGAATAAATACAATTTTTGGCACTGTTTTTTTTCTTTTTAAAACACAAGTCGTAGGATATAAATCAGAGTAAATCATACACAAATATTTTTCATAATGTAGAAGCTAGAAAACATTTACAATGCTGAGCAAATAAAATCATCTATGATAATGTATGGATAAATACACAAGCATTCACAACTTCCAAAAACAACTGGGAGCCCGACCTTCAGTATCGCACCGCTAACCTCGCTGATCTCGTAGTCCCGTCCCTGATACCTGTCACTCTGCACAGAATCCAGCAAAACACAGGTGAGTATTTATTAAATACTCTATAAGGTTGTCCCGCAATGTCGCTACATGCTGGGGTGTAGGGGAGTCTTCAGCCATCCCACCCTATCCTCCCTAATGGCGCCCTAAAGCCATGTCACAACAATCATAAGCATCAATAGAATTCCAACATCCATTAAACATGTGAGTAACACACATACATTTATTCATTTAGGTCATTATCGTATTCACAATATTCGTAAGTCAATCAAACCTTAGCATTTCACATTACCAAATAAAAACACATTCCCCACAAATCACAATAAGGTCATATCTTAACCAGCACACATCATACCAATTCATATAGATTATACCACTCGTACAATTAACATATAATCATACAAGGTTATCCATCCATACTATAACATTCATTTCTTATTCAAGTACAAACCATTCATAACTCATAAACGAGTCCATATCATTCAATCATACATCATTCTGATATCATAACCAATTCATATGCATTCATTTTCCATGCAAATCAATAACATGTATGCCAAATGAATGCAAGTGCAATGCTAATGCATTGTCTACACACAGATGCCATGCTCCGAAGCCTCAAACACAGTCAGAGAGAGACTTCCCTCGATCTCTGCTGTCTCAAATCAAATATAGTTAGATAGAGACTTCACTTAATCTCTACTACCTCAAATCAAACTCATTTAGAGGGAGACTTCACTCGATCTTTACTGTCTCAACATAATTGGGCAAATTACCCTTTTTCTTTCCTCAAGGCATGAACACACAAATGCTCATGCAATGTTCGATGTCAGTGAACGAATGCAACTTCATGCATTTCACATGTCACTTCTCTCAGAAAACATATTCACAGGAATGTTCCACAATCACTCATACCACAATATCCATCAACATGCTCAATCGGCCAAAACTCAGGTAACATCAACATTCGCAAGTGCACTCAAAAGAGTTCAGAACATAGTCCACAAGAACATTCGTATCGTGCATATGACAATGAACATAATCCACCATTATACAATCACATAGAGCATATACGGCCAACTCGGCCCATCAATAATCAAATCATACAAAAACACTCGTATCATACATTTCCACATAAATCACATACTAGATTTTGCAATAATATCCATATCATTTATGTCGGACCATTTATATTCCTTTTACATTATTGCATACCATACTTTAAGCTTTTACATCAATAAGCCAAAGCATATACGATCAAACACTCATAACAATCCTTTTTTAGAACTCGGAATAAGGGGAACGGCCAATGGGAACGGCCATGGTGGCCGTTTCACCTGGCCATTATGGCCCTATCAACACAAAACATAAGGGAAACGACCATGGGAACGACCAGACGTTTCCACTTGCAGGAATAGATTACAAAGCATTTTAACACTCAACCATGCTAACTATTTTCAATACACATTAGGCCATCCTTTTTCGGCAATTATGCAATTCATTTTCCAAGGCCTTTGCCACAATATAATCATCTCACCATTCAAAACATCAACATACCAATTTCATTTAGGTATACAACAACAACATATACTCATTTACCATTTGTAATCAATTGTGAGCATACATTTGCCAACTTAACATACTCGCAACACAAGAACATATTAACAACACCACATTTACATCATAATACCAACCATCTCAACGATCATCACACTTGAGCAAATGGCAAACACTTACAAACAACATTTCATACACCTTCACAAGTCACCATTTTATAGATCATTCATACAAGTCAACTCACAAGCACAATTTGATTCATTTCATTCATGTATTTTTATTCCAGATATACTCAATTGCATTTTCCAAATAAAACCATATGGCCAAAGTAAAGTGTACATATCATGATACAACTCGTCAATCTCAATCCCATTTCACAATCCACAACATCACTATTTTACTTAAACACAAGCAAATAATCACTGCAAGCATCTCGAATCCAAAATACTAACAATTCACAAACCCATATACACTTCACAAGCTTGCATTTCCAAGAATAAAACCATACAAACCACACTTTTGCACTTTATTCTTCTATGTCTAACAATTCAAACAACTCATTATAGGTCATCATATACTCAAATTATTACAAGAACGTATCCATAACCATTATAAGTAAGTATCATAAAGCACTTACCTCGAAATCTGCACAAAGGGTCCTCGGTCCAACCTAGTCCTGAGTACCGTGTACTACCAACTACACATAAATGAACCAGATTTCGCGTATTAAACCTCTATCCAACTTAAATTTTATGTTAAATCTTGGATTCCCCAGAAAACCCTAATTTCCTAACCCTATAAATCACAAAACCTCCGCCATTCTCACAAAATAAACCTAGATTCCTTAACCATTAGAAACACTCAACAAAACACACAAAACCCTACTCAATACCCTCCATTTCATTCAAAAATTACTTGGTTCGAGAGCTTACCTCGCCAGAAATTCGTAGAAAATGCTAGGGTTTGTGTAGATTCTATTCCCTTAGCGAAATGTCGGAGTTCTTATGTGTTCGAAGCAAGATTTTGGCGTTTGGAAGTGTTGGACTGGTGTTTTTAGGGTTTTGGGATGGAAGTACTTGGGTAGGGGAAGGAGGAGCTGTTTTCTCTCTCTTTAAAAATGAAAAATCGCGTGTTTTAAACAACTCTAACGCTCGGAACGGCCTTGCGAAACGACCTCATGGCCGTTCCCTGGCCGTTTCACCATGCATGGCAGCTCAAATGGCCTAGAACGACCATGGGGAATGGTTTCCTGGTCGTTCCTTGGCTGTTCCCAGCCACAATTTGTTCGCTTTTCACCTTTCGACTTCCCGATAACTATATCTCTTATACGTACATACTTACGGTTTATAATAAACGTTATTCCGTTTAGATTTAGATATTCTCAAATCATAAATCACACGAATTAACTATTTTTCCATCACACATTATTCTGACTAAAATTGGACAAATTTTTGGGGCGTTACACGTGATTACTGGTACTATTTCTATATTTACATATACTACTTCAGTATTGATTGATCTAGATTCTACGTGCTCTTTTGTGAGTGAGTCTATAGTAGACCGTATTAGAGGTAGTATAGAATGTCTGGGTTATACTGTTTCTGTATTGATGCCTGCTGGTGGTACTGTGTTGGTTAGACATGTAGAATAGATTCTAGCTCTAAAAGGGGGTTGAATAGAGCTAGACACCAAATAAAAAATTTCGCTGAAATATGAGTAAAATGACACACGATATAGACTGGTGGTACTGTGTTGGTTAGACATGTAGAATAGATTCACATTATGCTGTTGCCATTAGTACAGGTTTTTCCATGAAATGCTAGACACTTTTCTTTTCCAACCTGTCTCTTTTCATGCACCCAGAAAATAAGCAAGATGTTGGTATAAATAGTATTTTACTATTCAAATAGTGCTCAAATAGTTCTGTTACTTTTCCATGAAATTCTGAAGAATTTTCTTAAATCTTCTTTTTGAACATGCTTTATCACTTGATTCGTAAAATCTGCATTCATTCCTGATTTTCTGCAGCAACAACTTGTATAATTGATTCATAAAATCTTTTCTGCTGAAAGTATTTTTACTCCTTATTTTGTGCAACACAACTGTACCAATATCTTCACAAGTTAGTATGTATGAATATTATTCATAAAAGATTAATGAACACTGCTCATCTTTATGTTGATCAATAAACCCACTTTTGATCGATTAACAACCTGTTGATCGATCAATATGTCTATGTTACTATTCAATGAATAGTTAAATACTATTCATGAATCACTATTCATGTCATAATATAAGAGAACTGTTCACGTACATATAATTCATAATTTACTATTTAATAAATAGTAGAATACTATTAATGAATCACTATTCATATCATAATTAGAGGATATACACAGTATAATTATTATGAATGCACAGTATCATTCATTATTGCACAGTATAATTATTCAGAATATTGATTCCACAGTTTTATTCATGAATGCACATTATATTATTTTTGCACATATAATTCATATGTTACTATTTAATGAATAGTAAAATACTATTCATAAAATACTATTCATGCATAATTTTTGTGTTTATTAATTCTTATCATATTTATCAAATTAAAATATTAGCACATTATCAAAACATATAAATGTATACTACATTTGATTCAACAATCTCCTCCTTTTTGATAATGACAAAACTAATATGAAGTTGATAAATTTTAGAGAATTAATTTCTAAGAAAAATAATATAGGCTCCCCCTAAATTTAATACCTATGCATAAAACTTCTCCCCCTAAGTTTATGCACTTAATATCTTAATTTTAATTTACACACACATAATTTTTCTCCCCCTTTTTGTCATTTATCAAAAAAATAATAAGTGTAAATTTATCAGATTCGCAGGAAAGCACATTATCATTCAAACAAGAAGTTAAAAACACAGAGAAAAAATTTGCATTTTCAAACACAACTCCAGCAAGTCATGTAGTATGCATTTTAGACAATTTTCAATCCAAACTCAGTCATGAAGCAACATCAAAACACTCATAACCATACTTACGTACATCAAATAGATCAAAACAATCATGAATTTATCATTTCATTTTTCATGTTATCAACTATAACATGTGAATGAATATATAAATGCATTAATGAAAGGAAATTTACTGCGAATTGCATACTATAAGGGCACAAATCACATATTCTTAGTAATTTCCCATATTCTTAGTAATTTCCCACTATAGTAAGTCACAAAGTGCAACAATTATCCGCACTCACAAATGCAACTCCAAATAACACAAGATAATACAGGAATATAAGATGAACAAACATGGGCTTTAATTTTGACAGTAGCAAACGATCTTTCTAACCTCTAAAACCGATCTCCACCGTTCCGAATCAAGTTCGTGATGTCCCCAAACTACTGTCCAAATTTCAGCAAAATCCAACGGTGCGTTTGATCGATAAACCACATGTTGATCTATCAAGTATTATGATCGATTAATATGGTTTTGGATCGATTAACATTCAACTGACGATCTGTCTTACCTCGAAAATTGATCTCCACTGTTCAAAATTAATTTCAAGATGTTTCCAAACTACTGAACAAATTTTAGCTAAATCCAACGGTTAAAACTTTCTAAATATTGAAAACAAAACGACATATCAAAGATGAAAAATTTACTCATGTTAATCGATCAACATATGATCAATCGATCAAGTATGTTGATCGATTGACATTGTGTGGATCGATCAAGTATGTTAATCAATCAACATATGATCAATCGATCAACTATGTTGATCGATTGATAATGTGTTGATCGATCAAGTTTATTTGATCGATTAACTTTTATTAAATTTATCGATTAACATATAATCCTTCAAATTTCATGACTAAAATTCTTTAAATTGTTTATAACTTCAATTTCT
>CANYCX011014375.1:0-11542 GCA_948193385.1 Breynia disticha f. nivosa | reverse complement strand
GTTACTACACATCCATATCTATCAATTAAGCATAATTTCATCCAATTCTAACTTATAATCAATGAAAAATCCACATTTAAAGACCATAACCAAGAAAAAACGGGATTCATAGATTAAGGTCGGAAAACTCACCGTAAATTTATCTCTCTTCAGTCCAACCACCTCCCAGCCACTAAGGTTCAATGAATTTTGGCTCGGTTTAAGGTTTTTGAAAATTTAGGTATGGTTGTGGAAGAGAAAACGTGGATGGAAGGAATGAACAAGAATTCATACTTAACATATATACATATACTTATGGTCGAATTGACCGTTTTGCCCCCGACTCAACCTTCGATCATTCTTTTTAACTTTCTCTCTCCCGATTTTACTTTTCCTTACCAAAATTTGTATTCTTAAACAATCTAACACTCTCCCACTAATACTTTATTCAAATATACTTCGCAAAAATTTTATTCACATAATTATTAAATAATTCAAAAATTCCCAAATTTCTTAAAATTGAGGGCGTTACACATATAACTGTTAACTTATTCATAATATGCATATTTAACTTATATTTTACCTATTTTCTTTGTTAATTTCATTAATTATCTTAATCATATCTTAGTTTACTCAACAATAAGGTTTTAGGATCAGAATGTTACAGCTTCATGATCTTAAATGAGTTGAACATTAGGCAGAAGAGATTATTAGAGTTTACAAGATTATGATTATATAACTAAACATCAGTGAAGAAGAGCAAATGAGGTTACAAACACGTTGCTTGAGTTTCTTTAGTCATGTAAAAATGGTTCTTGAATCAGTTTTGAAACTTTTCAGCACCACTATTGCTTGAGTAACCTTTAATTTGGTCTACTAGCATGTCCTGTTTTTACATTGGTTGGCTAACTAGTTTCTCTAGTAGACTAAGATTCTTTCCATTTGATTCAAAAATTCAAATCTAGATCTAGAATGATTACATGATGAATCTAGTCTAATTTTTTGATGATTACTTCAGGTAGGCTTAGATTTGTTGACTAAAATTTCATTTTAGTCTAGTAAGTTGTCATCTTTTAGCAATTAGCCATTATACTGGATGTTTGACCTACAAGGCAAGTATTAGTTGAGTAACACACAAGAATGGTAGACTAAATTACCCTGTATAATCATTGGTCGATAGTTCACTTGTTAGTCGAGTAACATTTATTCCAGTATCATTCTTTAAGATCCAATCCTTATTTGGTCGACTGATTTACTCATTAATAGTAAATAAGTTCTAGAAATACAATTTTGAGGAGGACCTTGATTTGGTTCCAAAATGAATAGACACATGAATTATCTTAAGACGTCAAATCAATATTTATCAAGTTCATTATTTTTCATCATTATCAAAACATTATAAGGATTTAATTATCACAACTATTGGTCCAACAATCTCCCTCTTTTTGATAATAACAAAACATATATGAATTCGATAAAGATTGCTTAAAAAACACACATACATAGAAATATAGAATTGATTAAGGTTGAACCTTGTCTTAAGTGTTAGTTTTAAAATAAACATTTGTATATATATATATATATATATATATATATATATATATATATATATATATATATATATCAGGCTCCCCCCAATTTGTGCCATATGTATTCTGCCAACTCAAAGTCCCCCTAAGTTATTTATTCAATCAGGTTTATTAAATTTATTAACCATCATATTCAACTAAGTTTGAGTCTCATATGCAACCAATTTTAAGTATCAACCTTCATTTATGAATACATATATGTCCTCTCCCTCTTTTGTCATTCATTAAAAACATTAATTACAACAATAACATCAAAACATATGTGTAAGAACCAACACCATTCATAATACAAATATCAAATTCAACATCCATTCAAGTGTAAAAAAATCCAAACATAACCAAAGTAATCAAACATACTTAACAACATCCATGACAAACTAAAACATGATGGAAATACAAATATGGGATGTATGGTCAAGGATTAGCCATGTCATCACGGTTCTTGCTTGTCCTAAATTTTTTATACAACCAATGAGACCTTCTTAATTAACTTCTCAAGAGCACTCACTCGAGTGCGCAACTCCCCGATCTCTTCTTATAACCTTCCAATCTCACTCTTTATTTCTTTAACCTCTTAGCGTATTTTTAAAATCTTACCTTATTTACATTACTCATATAGGTCGAGCTAGATCGATGTCTCACACTCTTATTTGGAAGCTCAGCCACTGGGTGACTGATGTGAGACCAATTTTGCTAGGATATGGACCATAAATCCAATCTCTCTTTGCTATCTTCACTAGTTTTGTGGTCTTGAGATTCATTATTGTGTCACGCCAGTTATGGGAGAAAGGAATGTATTGCTCACCTCTTAATTTACACGATCCAACTTTAAGATCTTTGTGATGAGAGCTCCAAAAGGCAAGCCCCTTTTCATTATTATTTATGTGTGAAGTTCTCTTTTGAGCTGCCTAACTCTTTTGACCTTCATCCTAAGCATCAGAAGTGGAAAGCTTATTTGTGGGCCTTATTGGAGATTCTAAATGATCTCAATGTCAATATAGTTCATATAATTATTGGTGGCCTTTTTTGGATAGAGGTTAAGATTGATGGTTTAATAAATAAGCTAGTATTGGATATGCAAATCCATTGCCTTCAATGGAGCATCATCCCTCCTCCCGAATACTGAAAATTTCTACACTTGACACACAATCTATCCTCATTTATCTAAATAAAATGTAACTTCACTTGAGTCCTAATCATAAACCCATTATCATCCTTCATATGAATATTCAAATTTGTATGAAATTCATTAATAAGTTCATATTTGTCATCGCTAAACCCAACAACATAAAAATTGTTCTTCTCTCTCAGTTCCTCAAATAGTTTAGCATAATCTAAGCTCATAATATTCTACTAATGGAAAGTCATTGAAGGCATAAGGATTTATGATTGTAATACCTTATTATACACCTTTTGTTCCTTATCATTTATGAAGAAAATCCACCACAACATGTTCAGAGGTTGTTCCACCTCTTGAGGATGACCCATGATACCTTTTGGCAACCACTTATCTTTCTTTTGTTATTGTAGAGGTAAAGATGTTGAGGAATCTTCCTCCCTAATGGCTTGCTTTCCCTTTGTTCTTGCCATTTTGATGATTGAAGCAAGATTATTGAGTTTTTAAAAGTTAGTGTTTGAAGTGGGTAATTAGGATTATGATGTAAATGAGGAGTTTTTAGAAAAAAAGGAGTATGAAATAGAGGTTGTTTATGCATGAGTTTGTGATTTTAGGGGTGATTTGAGGTGGGTTGATGATTTTTGGTTGGATTTATGGGAAATTGGTCGAGTATGGTTAGGAGTTGAGGCTTTGGGAGTGACCAAGAGAGTGGCTATCGAGGGGTTTATGATTCTTCTCTTAACTTTACTCTACTAAATTCTATTTTAGTTGGCTAAACACTTTAACTTGGTCGAGTAGATACTAAAATTACTCGACCGAGCTATTAGTGTGTAGGATCCATTTTTGATTAATTGATAATTTTAGCAATCATTTAAAATGATTTCTTCATATAACAAACCAATAAGAAAGACAATACATGCAATCATTTAAAACTTTGGCCCAAAACTATATACAAGAAAAATGTAATTATGTAGAAGCTATAGTATATTTTTAAAACAATCCAAAATGCATGTAGAAATATGTAAAAAGAGTGTACAAAATATCAAATCCAAAATATCAAATCTAGGACCCAAGACCTCAAAACTCGTATAGCTTTGATCAATGTCCACCGCAAATCTCAAAGTCCAGCAACTATCTATGATCTGCACAACATCACAATTTCACACAATTGTGAGTATTTTAAATACTCAATAAGTGCTTTTACACACTTACTAAAGTAGTTAATGCATAAGTAATCGTTATTTATTATGATTTATGTACATTATGGAATAGGGTTATCATCCCAATTTAATATTTACTCAAAACTGTGATTAAAGTCTATTTAACATTCTGTACAATATGTTTTCTAGGTAGCACAGTCTTGCCAACTTGAGCACGGGGTCGTGCTTATCATCTGCAAAGAATAGTTCAGGCACAAGCTCGTGGTACAAAAATTGGTCCCAGCACGAGGCCGTTCTAGTCGGCATGATGGGCGTGATGATCTTCTATTTTGCACATGTAACATTCGATTTTTAAGGCAGCAAAGGCATTAATTAGGTCCCAACAGTCGTACCATAACCCTTACTAGCATGTTTTCAAGCAAAAAATACACATATAGCTATACCCTTAATGCTTTATAAGCATACCATTTACAACTCATTTAAGATATCTCAATTCCCATATCACACATTACTTATAGCTAGTACATCAGTAACAACATAACTGAAATATGTTTCCATGCACTTTCCATGACATCAAAAATAACATGAATGCATTATGAAATGTTAATGATATGTCAATGCAAATCATATGCAAAATGCCCCGGGTTCTCTTTTTCTTTTCATTTTCTTTTTCCTCGGACCCAATTCGTCATCGAGCCCAGCCCGACATCTAACTCTCGCCTGCACGACAATGTGTCACATACAAATGCTAATACAACACATGAATTATATGCAATTTATTATGGCCAAATCTCATATCAAATACACAGTCATGCTATGCATCATAATATTAAATGGAATGGTCACATATTCTCATCATCAAAGCAAACATGGTTTCCACAAATCTTATACAAGCATAACATAGATCAATCATCAAAGGCATAAACCAATAGAATCCATCCAAACATAACATTCCATCATATAAGATCATTTCCATACAAAGGATCATTTTCATAAGCCAATGCTTATTTACACAATCAAATCACTCTCCAATAAGCAACCAATAAGTATATGGTATTCTCACTTAAGCAACCAAGGCTCAAGAACACATATATGCTAACATATAAATCATAATAACTAAGTGAATTTAGACAAATTTGAACTACCATTTCAAAACAATTGTACATTAATCAAGTATGATTAACCATACAGATTCAAGACATACAATGGTATGTGTAAACGACACTTACCTCACAAATTCGCGATGTTCGGCTCGCAGCTCAACTCCGATCAAAGGTACGTAAAACACCTCCTATAATAAATCATCATGATTTAAGTATTAGAAATCATCCACATGATTTCAAATAACCTTAAGTTAGCAAGATAACCTCTTTTAAACATAAATTCATTCATTCTCCTTCAATTTTTTCCAGGATCCACAACCATAGTTCAAAACCTTACTCAAACACAGGTCTATGATTCTTACCTTGATGAAAATTTGCAAGAATTTAGCTTCCTCTTTGCTTAATCACACTCTACAACAATTTTTAGGGTTTCCTCACCATTTCTCTTGAGATTTCTGATTTGTTTTCTCTATTTAGTGAATAAAATAGTGTAAATGGTTATGTTTAAAACTTTCCAACCGAAACAGCCATAAGCACAGGTCATGCTCCAGGTCATGCCGTGCTTTTCTGGCACGAGTTCTATTCTGTTCACGAACGAGATCGTTCTAATCATTTCTAGCAAAGATTAGCATGCTCTCTGGCACAATCGTGCTCCAACCCATTCTCATCTACTGTTTTCAGGTACTTTCCATTTTCATTCTGATTCAATTCTATTTTAATCAATTTTTGTATATATTAATTCTAATAATTTTTGGGGCGTTTCAACTCTCCCCTAGGAAATTTCATCCTCAAAATTTAAGCAAGCTAAATTTGCTATCAACTCTAGACTTAAGTTAAGTTTTTTAACTTAAGTATTCAAATTTAACAAAATTTAAGCAGCAATAAGGTTTGAAACACACCTCAATCCCATCAAGTCTTTGACTCTAGAAATAAACACGGATACTGCTCTAGCATATCACTCTCCACCTCCTAGATAGCTTCTTTAGGTGAATGAAAACTCCTTTTTACCAGTACCATAAGAATCTCCCTGTTCTATAACTGTCTCATTGATCTATCTAAAATCTCAATAGGCTCCTCCTCGTAGGATAAATACTCTGAAATCTCCAACTCTGGTGCTCTAAGCACATGACTCGGATAAGATCAGTACCTCCTCAACATAGATATGTGAAAAACATTATGGAGTCGTGACAACTCCTTTGGTGAATTTAATCTATAGGCAAGTGGTCCCACTCTCTCAATAACATGATACGTTTCTACATACCTCGGACTCAACTTACCTCTCCTCCCAAATCTGATCATGCCTCTCCAGGGAGAAACCATAAGGAAAACTATATCTTCAACCTCGTATACTATCTCTCTATGATGTCTATCAAAGTAGCTCTTATGTTTTTCCTGAGCCGCTTGAATACATCTCTTCACAAAATTAACTTTCTCAAGAGTTTACAGAATAAACTCTGGTGCCTTTATCTATTGTAAACCCTCAACAACACAATACGCTGGATTCCAGCATCGTCTTCCATACAAAGCCTCGTAAGGTGCCATCCAGATACTCAAATGATAACTGTTATTGTATGCAAATTCGATCAATGGTAAATGATCTTCCCAATTACCTCCAAAATCCAAAACACAGGCTGTCATCATATTCTCGGCTCTCTAAATCGTCCTCTTAGATTGTAAGTCAGTCTGGGGATGAAATGTTGTACTAAACATCAACATGGTACCCATCATATCCTATAGACTCCTTTAAAATTACAATGTAAACCGTGAATCACTATCAAACACAATCGATAAAGGAACTCCATGTAATCTCAGTATTTTGGAAAAATACAAACTTGCAAGTTTATCTAAGGTATAATCCTATGGCATAGCCAGGAAATGTGCCAATTTAGTCAACCTATCCACAATAACCCTAATGGCATCGTGAATTCTAAACATCCTCAGTAATCCTACAATAAAATCCATAGTGATCTTCTCCCATTTCTGCTCTGAAATTTCTAACGGTCTCAACGTTCTGGCTGGATCTTGATATTCCACTTTGATCTGCTGACAAGGTAGACATCTAGCCACAAAATCTTCTATCTCTCGTTTCATATTCACTCAATAGTACATATCTTGCATACCCGATACATTTTAGTACTTCTAGGATGTACTGAATATGGTGAAGAATGTGCTTCAAAAATCAAATTTTCCTTTATCGGCTCTCTAGAACGCATAACTATCCCCGTAGTATAACACATCGTCATAATCTAACCTATGAGCTTTATTCATTTCCCTTTTTCAACTTTCTTCTTAATTCTCATTTGATGCTCATCTTCTTTCTCACATTTAGCAATCAATTCTAGGATACAAGGTCTCACTCATATATTGGCCAACATTTGATCTTCAATCAAATCTAACTGCAATCTGAGCTCGTGTAATGCAAATAAAGACATATTAAGTTACTAACTTTCCATTTCCAACTCTGTTTCCTTTTCAATCAAGTATTGACTAAGTGTTTTGTTTCAAATACATTTCCAGAATATCATTTGTACTATCTGTACAATCAAATAAGCAAGTAGACTCATACAAGAGTCATAATCATACTAAGGCACACACATACTCAACATATCAATCGTCAATCTCAATTAAACAACCATCTTCATATCAAGCATTTGCATATACTCAATTTCATTAATCAATAAGCAAATATCAGTGCAACCAGTGTTCATAAGAATAATACACAACATAAGAAACATACACTGATAATAATCATCTCATAGAAGTATGCATACATCAGAGAACGAAACAAACATGCTATAAATGAATGTCAGTTGCAATGTGCATACGAATGTTATCCAATTATGCAATCATATGCAAATGCTGCCCCGGGGTATTCTTTTCTCTTTTATTTTTCTTTTTCTTTTCTTTTCGTTTTATTTCATTTTTCCCTCGGTCCTAGACCAACATCGTACCCAGTACGGCATCGAGATCTCTCTTGGAATCATCGGTCCCAGACCAGCATCGACCTCTTGCCCGTAATTATCAGGCCCAGCCTGTATCGCAATATTCGTGTCACACAATAATGCAACATAATGAATGATAAATACATTCATATATCACAATCTCGCAATCTCAATCACATATGCTCAACCATGCTCAACAAAGCAATCATATGCTTTCATAAATATTCCAGATCCGTATGAATATCAATCAAGTTATCATATACAAAAGAGCACACTAACCAATTCATATATTAACCCAAAGTCAATATAATATAAGAGCATACGAATTAAATCAAGCATAGTTCATAAAAATGAACAACAAGGAAAGTATAATCAACATGCCACATCAATCGCAAAGTATAGTAAAATTATCATAATGTTCCTAAGAACATGTCATGTATAATAAGCTTTTCAAACTTTTTATCAATCTACCAAGATTAAACCATATACAAACATTCATTCCATTTCATATCAATCATATACAAACATCACATTCTCATATTCAATATGATTCATCTAGAATCTAGCAACTCAACATATGATTATACGCCACATTCTAAACATATAGAAAAATACCTAAATCAGAATACGAATCAATATGTAAGCATAAGAACACTTACCTCTAAAGAAAGCAAAATCAACAAGCAACACAGCTCAAATACGACTCCAAAGTCAACAAACTCCTCCTATATGTAAGTAATAATATACAAGGAATTAACCAACCATTCACACATTATTTCTAGCTTTACTTATATTCAAACATCAGAATTTAATAAGGATTCCATTTCTAGCATCAACTATTTATAAACCTTACTAAAACCTTAGGTTTTCCACTCTTTTCATCAATCCTTCTTCCTTAAAATTATCCTACCAAATTCCTAACTTCAAATTCACATTCTCTACCTAACTATCATCATTTCCAGTAAGAAAAATCATCCATTTATCTCATAATATACAGAAAATACTAAACCATCAACTTGAAATTAACCTTCCTTACTTACCTTAATCAACTTGGAGGAAAAATGCAAGAAATCAATCTCCAAATCACCTTTCCTAGCTAAATTATCAAGTTTTTTAGATTCCCCTGCTTCTTTTTGGTTCTGGAGTGAAAAGTATGTAAAATAAGGTTTTTGTGGAAGTCTCAATTGTTCGATTTATATTTTTTCAAGCACACAAGACACTACACGTGGTGGGCATAAAGTACGCGTGGTAGTGCCGACTGTGCATACTTTGGTCTCCACAACATGTACTTTACTAACATGTTCATATATGTTCATAGGTGTTCATTCCATGTTCATATATGTTCATAGGTGTTCATTTCGGATTATGGTCATGTTCAAATGTGTTCATTTGTGTTCATCTGGATCAGAACCTAAACTTATAACTCATCATTTTCAATATACATTTATAAATTCATGGTTAAACCTTTATTTATCGTCATTTTCTGACAAAAAATATTCAGGATGTTACAATTCTTCCCCACTTAGAAAATTTCGTCCCCAAAATTTCAAATCAAGGTATTCCTAAGTCAACCTGACTTTTCTTCCTCACGTGCTCACAATCAAGGCTTTAATCAAAAAACTATTCATAATAGTAAATAGCATAAGAATATGCTTGTCAATTGTGATTTCACTCTCAACTGAAATAAGTTATCAGAAGTATAGCACATTTCAATTTCATTCTAACTCATCAAAAATCAAAGTCTCTCATCACAACCAAGTTCACATCCTGTATATCATAAAAATTCATAATCCATAAACACAATCATGTTTTTCTCATCATATCTCTCTCAAACATTTGTTCAATATCACTCACAAATATCTCTATATTCATGCTCTTTGCTCTATCAATAATGCCAACCCAAAGTAGATAGCAAGAAAGGAATTTATATATATGAGATGGATACTAAAATAGATGAACTATTTTACCTTGGTCATGAAAAAGGACATAGGAAACCAACAATCATTTCGATAATCAAGAGACACTCTTGGTATTACGCTAAAGAAAAGAGACGAATAAGAGCAACCTTAAGAATTTCACCTCAAAATTCTCACTTACGTAAACATTACCACTTTTTGTTATTGAATTCTCTCTCTATAGACGATAATATTCTTATCAACATAAACTCTGAGTTCACATTTCATTTCTTTCATACTTTTCACTCTCATATTGTTCTTAGGAATATTATGTTCCCCATAACAACTTACAACAACAGTGCTACATCACTAGTAACTTACAAAAACATCGTCTGTTGATTTGTAATAGATGATTTCTCTTAAAACTTTTCTTAGTTTCTTAGACATTTTGTTGTCTCTTACATTTTCGTTTACGTTTCTCAAAAGACATTTCTCAGTTCAATATTTTCGTTTTGTAAAACAGTTTGTGTTAAGAAACACATCTACCGTATCTTTATCATTTCATTACTTTGCACAGATCGTGCATTTGTAATTATTTTCACTTCATCTAAGTAGTTACTTTTCTCTTTCCCCTGTTCCATAAATCCCTGGTACAAATGTCATACCATAATAAAGGAAAAAGGGTACATAATATTTTCTCTCTCTTTTTGTTAACACGTAACATATGTTCATTGACGTTTTAATTGAACACAGTTTATGTTTAAACACCAATCGATAGGAATGAGTGCCAATACACGGGAATGAACAATTTAAGTTCAACTTGAAATTACTTTGACAGACACGAGGTCGTGTCAGGTGCCAATCCTCGATCCAAAGGACCATTATCATAGTCATATGTTCTAATTCTGAACATATCACACATGCATAGGTTTTTCTCCGTTCATATGATTTAATTCAATCATTTCATCGTAATCGTGTGATATACAAAATTAACCGTTTTACAGTAGTCTTATTTCTTTAATTACCCAACATCATAAGAACAAATATTTATACACTTGTATTATGGAAAGCAATTGCAGATTTACATAATACAAGTTTTCAATCTTTTGTTTAAGAGCCTCTCTCTCTCATATCTGGTCGAAATGTTGACTAATAGTTTTCTCTTGAGTTTTCGCTCGACAATATTAATAATATTATATCATCATTTCTATGACAAAAATAGTTCTTAACTTCTTTTACACAGATGTTATACACATCACTCATTTCCTGCTTTTCATAAAGTGGTCTAGGTTAAGAACACATAGCATTTAACCCAACCAATCAAGGCATGTACGTACATTTACATAATTTCATTTCACTTAGTATCTTTCTCACTCATATTTTTGGCCTTTAGCCTGCAATTATCGTTCACAAAGAACGTTTAAATTATAGTTAAGTAATCATACCTTCTCAATGCGAGGATTCCAGGAGGTCGAAGCACAAAGATATTTCTTAAACCACTCTTGGTTTTCAAACCTCAAATCACTGTTTTTCCAAAACAAAATCTTACATAAGACTCGAAAAACAATGTATCTTGCCCAGGTATATCTAATCCCTACTCTGATACCACTAAATGCGAGACTCAAAAATTAATTCCATTTATTTTCAAATCTAAAAAATATAAAACTATTTATCAAACATTTTCACTCATTTCCAACATAAACATGGATACATAAAAAGAGTTATAGAAAATTTGCTGCAATAGTTGCTAATGAATT
>CANYCX011014265.1:0-15961 GCA_948193385.1 Breynia disticha f. nivosa | reverse complement strand
ATTTCCATCAACAATTCTATTCCATACTTTGGCATTAAACACAATTTCATTTCATTGTAAACCAATTGTCAACCTAACATAAACGTTAGGTTATACCTCTTTTCCATCACTTTCTTTACATAAAATCATTCTAAAAACATCTCTAAAATCATTTCCAATCTTCCAACATCAATATCAACATCATTCATAAATTTTCAGCAACTATAATAATCATTTAATCCAGCAAAACCAATCATCAACCTAAAACCAACTATAAGTAAACCATCTTAACTCACTTTCATCTTACCTTAAGCTTGATTCTTGCAGAAAATCAACTGAAACTAACCTCCAGCCTGTTTTCCTTTTCTTCCTCAGCTGCCCTAAGGTTTTGATCTGAAGAAATTTTGGTTTAAAAGTTACAGAATGAGCCTTCCCGTAAATGATCAAAACTTATATATTTTTTTTCAAACCGACAGCGAAGTACGCGTGGTCGTAGAATACGCGTGGCCAACCATATAGTACGTGGGGTCGCTCTCACAATGCGTCTATATGTACAAAGTACGCGTTCTCGGCTTATACTACGCGTGGTCATGCCGACACCGTGTACTTTTGTGTCCACCGCGCGTATTTTCATTTTTCAGAATTTTGTCCATTTTTCTTTATTTATTTTGTGTCAACTTTACGTCAACATTTCGTATACTTTTAAATACTGATATTTTCACATTTATTTTAATATGAAAATTTTTTTCTTGGATGTTACAGCTTCTGTAAAGAGGCATACAGTAACGAGAAAGGAGAAGTCACGAGAAGATGGAGCACTGAGCTAAGAGCAAATGGAAGAAATGGCCCCAAGGAACATGCCGGAGATAGATGGCTCCGGTCTACCCCCTCATGAGCCACAAGTCGCAGGAGGGAGCACAAACATCGGACGACTCTCCGATTGGGCGGGAAGGGGAAGGAGGAGGAGACAAGGAAATTGGTGGACGTGAGCACGCGGCTCTGGAATCAAGGGTTGCAGAGGGAATAAAAGAATATATTAATGCGCATGGAGGCAATGTGAGAATGCCACGACCTTTGGAATCTGCACCAGCCATTTATGAAAGGGGAGAAGCAAGTGAAAATATGAAGGGGCCAATAGAAGAATTAATTTATCCGGAGCCCAAAAGGAAAAGAACTGACTCGGAGGCTCGAGGCAATGGGCCTACCGAAGATGATAAGAAGGAAGAGGGAGAATTTCGGGCTGGATTTGAGGAAGGTTAGGACGTCACTATGAAGGATGCTTCTAAAACGAATTTATCGGCGGGTACTGCTAGGCAGACCTGCCGGGATCAATGAGTTTTTTAAGCTGGAATTGCCATGGGATTGGCAACCCACGTGCAATTCGTATGTTAGCGAACCTGATCCGCAATTTTAAGCCTGATTGTTTGGTTGTGGTTCATGTTATTAACTGTTGTGCTCGACTTAACTCTTCCCTTGGGACGGTTATTTCAGAATGTAATCGTATTCTATCAACTCTTAACAATATTCGAGTTGAATTTATTAGACGTTTCGCGAACTCGGCTGCTATCATTTGTTAGCTAAAGCAGCGAGCTCACTCCTGGATCGCGAAATGTGGGGTCTTAGACCACCGAATTGTATTGTTGCTGCTTTGGCCACTGACTTAATTGTTGAATGAATGAATATTTTGTTTTGGTCAAAAAAAAAACTCGTCAAACAATAATTAATTTTGGAAATGTAATAGTGCTAATTACTCGGTTTCTTTGGTTGGCATCATGTGACAGGATCTCAGAATTCCATTATCATTTGTCTTATTAAGGCAGAATGTTTTCTAGTTTTCCAACAATTTTTGTGATTGGACGGACACATGCATCCTGGATTTTAGTACAAGCAATTTTTGATCTATAACACAATATACGCTTAGAGACTACAAATTCAAATTTACAATTTTCATGTCATAAATAATGATACTTAATAAAAAATTCACTGATACAATTACAATCTCTCAACTCGAATTGTTTGGTCAATTTGATGTCTAACCTGTCATGGTGAGTTAATTTCCGATTTCCAAATAACTTTGATATGAAATCATCTTCTTTTTTTTCAGTCGGAATTGATCTCTTGATGTCTCAGCATAATAGACGACGACTCTACCAGTGAGCAACGTACCACTTGTAGCTGCAATGATTTATCAGTATGTGGGGCTGGAATGGATTCCATTGATACCAATAATTGTAAAGCTTTTGAAGTGGTATTAGGAATGTTGTAGATGAGATTCACAGAACAACCCACGAGGCTATACCCAAAGATTCTTCCCATTTTATGGTGGAAACTACTGTTATTATAAGTATATCATTATGAGCCTCTGAATAATGCAATCCAACAACAATGGAAGTTGAGCCTCCTGTAGGTTTTACTGCTTCATACTAATATTATCAAATGATGTTGAATCAAAGAGAAGAGTGGGATTGATTGTCATGCCATCTTCTGGAATTGGTGATGTGAGTTAAGATATGAACCAGCGATGGACATCGCCAAACTAAGAAAATCTGAACCACACATGTCCTCAACCATCTCTGTTTCTTTTAAATGTTGTGAAGAGGTTAGAGGTTCTGTTTATTTAGCATTGATCAGAGATAAGATTATAGAAAAAAGCTACCGAACTTTCTACACAGTGCTACCCACAAGTGGGAAGTGCTTGCAGGTTGCATTGCAGTTTGAGATGTAAAATCAGTTTGAATTGTTGGTTCTGGTAGTTTCCGGTTCGGGAAAAACGGGAATCGGAACCAAACCTTGAACTAGCAGATTGTGACAGTTCACTTCCGATTTTGGTTAAAGAATCAGTAGTCGATTCAAATTCATTGATTTAGGTTCATTGTTTCCACTAAAAATGAATTGAACCGTTCATTCAGAACCAGCAGTTCACGGTTTATTATTCCTAAAAAATGAAAACAGGTCGTGAATTAGCTTCTTGTGATGATTTGGTTCTGTTCCGATTCTAAAACTTACGTTTCGTAATCGATACTTTTAATTCTAGATCGTTGATTCTAATTCGATTTTTTCACCTACAGTTGACTGTAAGGGCTCTTGCAGGTCGATCCGCATGTTGTTCCACATTTTATGTTTTTTTTGTTAACAAATTTTAGGAAAGGAGCCTGGTTACCCTACGAACTAAGGGTTGAGAGGAGACCTGCGAACCAACATATCAAAGCCTGTATGTCTCCCTTAGTGCCGCTACGAAGCCAAGAATCGATCCTCGCAACTTCAGTTTACTGATTGACCCCTTTTACCGCTGAATCCATGGACAAAAGATTGTTCCACATTTTATGTGTGGCAAGGAAAAATGGTTGATTCGACAAGCACTTAGTTTGGGGACTTTTACGGTGAGGCAGCAGATCTTGAGCGTTCGATGCAGTAAAAATAAATCTGAGTCATTGATTTATTCAGTAAAAACAGTTTTCATTTTACGTTAACTGTGCATTTTCAGTAAAATGAAGGAGGGGACTCAACTTCATTGACCTCATATTAAAATTCACCATTTAGTTGGGATTGGTCCTAAATATTCAAGATAGTTTCCGATCATTTTTCTTTTTTCAAAGAAAATTCAGACCATATATTTAAATCAGTAGTCCCAAAAAATCTATTTTCTTTTACGAAGAAAAATGAATGAAATATTGAAAGAAATAGTATTCATACATAGAGAGCGTCCACGGGAATAGTGCATATCACTCCCAATATAATACTCCATAGAACGACATGTAGGAAGTGGAGAGAACCACAACCATACAAAAGTTATGTTATAAAAATCAAATTGAATAGATCGGTCGAACTAGTAAAACAGTAAATCAATCATTGATTTGGTCCTAGTTTACCATTCAATTTGGTTTACAAGCAAATTGATATTAAATCAGTGAAAACCACAAATCGGCTAGTTCAATTAGTGAATCAGACTGATTTTACATTATTATACCATCGGTTCGATCAGTGAACCAACCGTTTGATCAATTAACCAACCATTCAGTTCCTTTTACGATTCGATTACCAGCTCGTTTCTGATAACATTGATTCAAAGGCGATACAAGAGAAAAGATGAGTATGGCAAGTAAACATGATGATGATGTTAGAGATCCCTAATTCTTTTTCTCTTCATTTCATTTCATCATTGTCAACTGCCGACCATCCACTCTCATTGGTCTCTGAACATCACGGATTTTCATGTGCACCAAATTTTTGGTACTAACCAAAATCTATAACCATTTCGCATCTAATGATGCTTTGTTTACCAAACGTGTTTTGGTTCAGTGGTGTCTGGGGTTGAATTTGGTAGGGCGGACTGCGTTTCGATTCCCCGCAATGCCGTTTGGGAGGGGAATAAAATCTATTCACCCGGGACCCTCCCCGAATCGGATTAGTGTCGGCCCAGTGGGTCGAGGATACCGGGGCTTAGACAAAAAAAAAACGATGCTTTGTTTCGAAAGCTACGTTGCACAACTCTGTAATGTGGACTTAGATACTGATATTATTCCCGTCGTGTCGTTCCATGCTGCACTCACTGCAATTATTGAGATTGTTTCACTAATATTTCTTACTATATTTTACTTTTTAAAGTTGTAAAGTTGTGGTGTTGGGTATATTGGAGCCATCTCTGGTAATGAAAAGATTATAAAAGTTCAATTTAATAAGATGTTTTGGGATCACTAATTTAGATATACATTGCCGGAGGAATCCACAAAGCAAGCTTTGGGGATTTAATCTGCACTGTTCCAATATCTCCACTCGACCTAATTGGCATAGCTCATGAGGTGAATACAAAGAAGTCGACTAAATCTGGCGACTCCATCGACCATTCATTTTGTTGTTTGTTAGAAGCACTTTCACGTAAAATCATCCACACCAAGTCCAATAAATTGAGTGAATGAGAAGCAAACTTCTTGTACAATATCTTCTTTTTTGGTGAAGCATGCATGCATTTTCAGTAAGCCAAACCATATAATGTATTATTTATTAAGAGTTTTATCATTTCTTTTATTTTGTTTTTGTTATCACGAGTAGAAATCGTGTCAAATGTTTAATGAAAGGAGAAGGAAGAAGGAGAAGACAGATGTGGGAAGTAATCGAAAGATGTTGACAGTTAACTCCAACGGACAAAAACTTGTATCCTGACGATCGCATGTTCGAATTTACGTGGATTTCCTTGGAGAGAAACATATATGAATACTATTGTAAGCATTCTTTAACTTGATAATTTTTGCTAGTTTTACACTGAGATAGTATCTCGTAACCCTAAATTTATAAGAGCCAAAGGTTGAGAGTTGACTTATTGGAATAATTGAAGAGGAAGTGGGCTGGAGAATGAATTGTCTATTTGACTTTACGTCGCATCACACTTTTGCGATCTTCAAAGAAACAATAAGCATACAAAGAACACACAATTTTGCAATTTTTAAACCACCCGCGTATATGTGTGAGGTTTTTTTCCCTTAACCAGAGATCTTGAGTTCAAGTCCTAGATACGCAGCTGCGTTAAAATTTGGTGGGGAGATCTTTGCCGCCCTATTAGTTCTGCCCAGCTCGAACGAGGATTAATCTGGAGTACCCAGGATACCTCGTGGAAAATTTTACAATTTTTAAACTGTTTATTTGGGAAGTATGTTCCTTCCTACTCATGAATAGTTCATAATCAAAAAGTTTATGGCTGTAAACGATTTGAGTTGATATGAGTTTTGAAGGATTAAAAGTTTTGTTCGTTTAAAATTTACAAATTAATAAGTGTGTTTATGAGTTTTATTGAATTTAATTAAATAAAAATAATAATATAATTTTGTTTGATAGCGATAGAAAAATTTGACGACAAGAGCCCGGTATCAATAGTGGCGAGTAAAAAGTGAAGCTATAGATCAATTTAATGATGATGATAAAATTAGGGTTTGATTGTTAATAATTATCTAATGATATTATGGGATTAAAAAATCAAAAATAGTAGGAAGTGAGAAAATTATTTTTAGAATTGTATTGTTTTGTGTAAAATTAATTAGTAATAATACAAAAAAATAATTTTCAGGTTAATCATTTAAAATAAATTAATATATTAAATATTGAAATTTATTTTTTCAAAATGACACCTTTATACTTTTATAGTGAAAAAATTTATTTTATAGACAGTTTGTACACTTAAATTTAATAAAAATGTTTATCTTCGTATAATTATGAGTTTATTTGCGAACCTAAACAAATTTCTTAAGCAAATAAATACACGAACTTACGAGTCAAGCCATTAAATATTTCAACTTAAACGAGTCTAAAATTTTATTTAAAATCGACTCATTTATTAATAAACCGAATCGTGAACGATCTCTAAACAAGCTGACGGCTAGCTCAGCTCATACGAGAGGTGGTGATGGACGGAGAAGTAGAGAAGAGAAGGAGATGAAGTTGAATGTGAAGAAAGATTACTTTATTGTTTAGAGTTTTGAGTTGTTCTTCTATTAAATTCATTAAAATATTGAATAATTAAAGAAATTTAAAGAAAAAATGGTGTGAGGGTTTCAATTAATTTATTTTATACATGATATTATGATTACCTATTTCATTTACATAATATATGAGACAGTCATCTGAATCAGTAAGAGCAACTGACATTTTCTGCCAAAGTTTGTAAGCACTGATCATAGCTTCTTAAATGAATCTCTAAATTAAAAAAAAAATACAATGAAGGAAATGATAATCTGGTCAAGTTACACACTCTTAAATGAATCTCTATAAACAGTTGACTGGAAAAACAAAAACCAAAGTTAAATTTTGTGTTCTGCTGATGCATAATGGTAGCTCAGCTTATCAGTTTCAGCTGTGTTTTCTACTGGAGAACACATCAATCCAAATTTACCCAACACAAACAAAAGAATAATTTAAGAAAAACAAAACTCTACATTGGAAAGTTTCAATCTTGTTGCTTCCTTGTTTAACAATGCAACAAAGAAACCAATGCTGAGAGAACACTTCTGACCAGCTTTTCTTATTGTTTCTTATGAAATGAAATAACTTCATCTTGTTGACTGTTTGATTGAAGACTGCAACTTTTGATGAGAAGAAATTCGTCTGTCAATACCTGTTTCCTTGAATCTGCATTGTGCCAAAAAATTGCCTGTTTTAGTTTATTTACTTCATAAGTTTTTGTGTTTGAAGTTAGATAGATAGTTTGATACTTACATCAAACCCAACAAGAGATCTGCAGCAGTTTGCATTTGTGAGAACTGTACTGGTTGATCCGCATTCGCTTTCTATCAGTGATACTGATGATCTATCAAGCTTAATATGCCAGGGGTACTGATAATTTTGAGCAGTGGCACCAACATGTGAAGAAGATCGCTGCATCCGAACTGCTCGTGGGATATTCCTTCCTTCCATTGATGGCATCCTCCGGCTCGGTTGCCTCTCAAACTCGGGTCTGGACTTTGGTAAGCTTTGTGATCGAACTTTGGCTCTCGATGATTCCGTGTTCGCCATGTAATTTGGAAACAATGGATAGTCATAGGATATTGCCTCTGCATAATCTGGCCGCGGCAGAGCGAATGGAACTTTTGATGGATCAGGTTTTGAGAATGCAGGGTAGTATTGTGGGCTGCTCTGTGTTGTGCCAAAGGAATAGTCTTCGAAATGTCCACTGCAGGTTCTGGGACTCATGTCTATTATAGCTGATGGAACTGGAGAGGCCTGGCAGTTTTCTTGCTTTGAGTAGTTATGGTTAGGAGTATAATGCATTGAGAATCTATGATCTACTCGCTCTGGTTGTGGTTGTGAGTGGTGAGAATAGCTATTTCTGCCTCTTGTTGTTCCCTTGGGCTCTCCAAGATCCATCTCAACAATCTTGATGTTCTCCTCTCTGTCAAAATCCTGCAACACCGTTCCAGGCACATAATTTGTTTGCCTAATCCTATGCTCATGAGTTGATTTTCTGTGGATTGATGGCCTCTGGCCTGCAGGATTTACATCTACAACCGCCATGATCCTTTGGGCGCGAGCTCTGGCCTGCACAGTTACCAATGCCTGCATACACCGTAGTGTAGCAGTTGCCTGTTTCCTGACAAGGTGACCTCTTACTAATGCCTGCAACTTCACCAAGCCCCTTAATGCACACAAAGCTTTTCTTGCCTGTTGATAACACATAGAAAATTCCAAATTCCGCCTTTAGAGTTTAGTACAATGCTTTGTCATAGAACAATAGCATTATCAACATATGAAATTGAAGACTCACGTACCAAATAAGAGCGAAAGACAGATTGAATCTTTATTGCCGCAGCCTCTTCTATTGCGCTGGCTTTCCCATTGGCTGTGGCCGTTAAACGGATTACTTCAGCCACGGCCTGTGCAGCTGCCACAGCAGCATCAGCTGCTGCAGCTGTAGCTGCTGCCATGGCCATTGCATGCTTCGTTTGCTCATCTTCCAAATCCAATGCTGTTGGAACAGGCGGTTCGGTAGTTCTAGTTGTTTCCGCAGAATTCGTGTCTTTTGGAGCTGCTCCAGTAGCTGATGATCTGCGAAAACTCCATCTCCTCTTTTCTTTAGGAGTAGTTGGTGTAACTGCAATCGGAGTTGATGGATTCTCAACACTAATAGTTGAATTCTGATTGGTCGGACATTTTTCTTTCTTCTCCTTCTTTCCTGTCAAGAAATGTCTAATCCATTTGCCTGTCTTCCCCATCTCTGATAAGCTCTTCTAAGCTGCCATTGTATCTCACCAAGAAAATATGCAACAGCAAATGAATAAGACACAGATCTCACCTTGTCTTTATCTTCAACTGTTTCTTTCAATACTAAATTCAATCCCTCAGTAGGCACATGAAATGGTCCACCTCATAACAAAACAAATTAATTATACTATATTTTCACTGCTGTCCGTAATTCCTTAACTTCTGTAAATAACGACAGTGAGATCAGAGAAACTGCTAGAAAGAAATCTCACATTTAAAGCCAAGTTGCCATGCTGGAAGATCATTGGTATAGATTCCTTGTCTGGGAACTACCCATCATGCCCTTGAGAAAACTCATCTTAAGCAGTCACCAAGGGTTCGATGGTAATTGGAAAGGATCTTATACTGGTTTATCAAGAATGGGAAGGTTCAGAAACCATGTGAAATGAGTCAACAACATGCACCACCCTTGTAAAATACTCATATCAGTGCTATCCAGATTAGAGCCATGGGTTTAATAACTCATGGTTGTGGGGTCATGGGAGTGATACAGTAGGGGTCACACGTGGTTTAGCATTCCTAGCTGGTGGATTCAATTCTTAGGAGTCAAGTTTGCTCGAATCATCCTTAGTTTTAGGTCATCTCTGAAACAATTGCAGATACCAAGACCCTGAAGGAAGTCACCTTCACTTCTGGGTCCAGTAGCTTTCAAAGAGAGACACTGATATATTATGATGAGGAGAGTGGATGCAGTGGTTGGGGAGACAACAATTAATGAGTAAAATAACCCATTTTTTGCTTGAAAATGTTGGCAGTTCCATAGGACCACTCATCTCTACAGTAGTTCAGTTGGAAAGTTAGCTGGAACAATTAGATCTGCATTTCATTCAAGGAATTTAGTCAAATCTTCAGATCATTTGTGATTTTACATCTTCGAACTTGTTTGTTGTGGAAGAAACATTAATGAAACTCTTCTCAAGAAAACATCATAAGGGAATTAAGATTAAGTTAATGAAAGATTAACTCAGGAACAGTGGTTCAAACAATTATCTGGAAGTGATGGTGTTTAGTGTATGAATGGCAATAATTTGTGGTGATAAAAAAATATTTAAATGGAAAATCATAAAATAAGTTGTAATGGTGATGATTAGTATTAATTATATGAAGATTGAATTAGTGGTGGCAAATAATGAGTATAATTTTGGTTTGAACTACGAGGTATTGTCAGATAGGATCTCAAGAGCGGCAATGTTCTTTCAACCGAATTTTAACGCAGTTGTGTACCTTAGATTCGAACTCAAGATCTCTGGTTAAGCTAGAACAACCCCACATCAGTTTATTCACACGTTCTGGCAAATAATGAGTATGATAATGAGGAATAGTTAAGTGAAAGAAAGGTTTAGTTGGCAAACACATGGTGTGTTCAAAATGATTCCCCCTTTCACACTTTGACTAGGTGCTGCTCATGGGAAACCTCCTTATTGGCTTTGTTCTATTTAGCTCTAAATTCATTAATCATTATATAAAATATAATATAATTTAAATTAATAAAATTATTATAATCGTAATATAAAACATTCTGCCGTATTACGCGAATTCAACTGTTAATTGCATGTTAATCTACTCTATTACATATGAAAATGAAGTTGCTAAACTTCCTGAATGATCCTGATTAGAACAAGCATGTGAAAGATTTGTGTTTCTCAAAGGTGGATCATCTTTCCCCTTTTTGCTTTTTGTCTCAATCTATTATCTTAAAGAATTTGAAATTTAAAAAATTAGAAAAATCTTTAATTTTTTATATTATTCTCATAATTTAATTTATATTATAATAAAAAATATTATTAATTTAAACTTCAAACTTTAATATATGAAATAATATTTTAATTTATTTATTTATACTATAATTATTATCTTAAATAATATAAAAATAATATAATAAAATGTTACTTAAAAATATTACTTTAATTTATTTAAACTATATTTTTTTTTGCAATGTATTTGTTTTAAAATTTTTGTAAATTAATAATCTTTACCTTTTTATTGTATTTGTATGATAGAGACTTCTTATGAGTATAAACATAACACAAAGTCTATGTAAATTTTGTATATGAATATAAATATTTTTATAAATATAAATTTAATATAATTTTTTAATTTTATACACATTAAATTATTATTTTTTTTATAAATTTTATAAAATTAATTTTTATATAATTTTCTCATCATTTTAAATTTAATATAAACTTTATATAAATTTAATATATTCTAAAATTAAGATATATTTATAATCTAATAAAAACTATAAAAAAATAAATTATGACTAGTTTATAAATAAACAAATAATTAAAATAAAGTATATATAAAATTAATAGAGTATAAATTCATTGATTGCTACAAGCCTCATCCTGAGAGCTTGGGGTTCAAAAAAAATCTTAATATAAAGGTTTTCACTTTAAATAATTGTAGTTTTAAAAAAGATTTAAATCTATATTAACACAATTACATTTTTTTATACGCCAACAATTTAAATTTAAAATAGAGAAAGGCTAAATTGGAGTTAGTGAGGATAATTAATTTTTTTATTAGCAATTTTAATAAAAGAAATATGATCAAATGAGAAAATAAGTCAAAGTGGTGAGCTTATTTATTATATCATAGTATTTTTTTGAATCAAATAAGGCTTCTCATTCATTATTCAAATCAGTTGTCAAAGCAACAACAATACAATCAGGGGAATTCAAACTCCAACTATAGTGATCTGGGAAGGAACTTGCTGCCTTAGCAAGCAAATGGGCAACCGCGTTCGCAGAACGCCTCACAAAGACAACTCTAACATTAATCAGAGTTGTACGAATTGAAGTACTCATCGATTACAATACCAAAGGGAGAATTGAATCTCTCCCCGCTCAAGATAACAGTAACAATAACTCGAACATTATCTCTACAAAACATGCTCAAAGCACCTCGATCATTCAGGCAAGCCGCGTCTGTATTAATCTTGATCGATCCTTTATCCGGTTTTGTCCATAAAGACCCAGCAGTCGACACACTTTCGCAATAGGTCGTGTTGTGGATCACATTCATTGCTTCTAGCCACGCCCTTAGAAGGGAGAAACCTCGAAGCACAACCATCCACGCATTAGAGAACCTCCCATTCCATACAACATATTTGCAGCACCATAAGGACCAACAAATCCCAACAATAGAAGACCAACATAGCCTGAAATTCATCCTCATCATTTCCGTAACTCAACCTCTAATGTCACCACCGCTTTGACAACAGAATCTTCGCCCTGAAATGTTCCATACCTTAGATGCAAATCCACACACAGCAAATAAATGCATCTGCACACTATAGGTGAAAAAGTTGGCCTGGAATCGGTTTGATCCGACCCGTCGGTTCAGAAACCGAAACTGAAACCGGCCCGGAACTAGCGGAATCAGCTATGTCCGATTTCGGTTCCGATTCCAAGGTTCATAGAAATGTGAACCGCCGGTCCGCCATTTACCAGTTATCCTCAATGTTTCTGCTGCCTAAAGGAATGGACTTCCCTTTCGCAAAAAAGCGAATCAATGAGTCCATGGCTCTTTTAGATAGTGTTAGAGAGATTAAATGTTATCATTTTCTCTAATTTTTAAATTAAAGTGCTAATGTTACCAAGTTTTAACGCAGCTGTGTATCCAGGACTCAAACCGAGATCTCTGACTAAACTAAAACAACCTTACGCCAGTTGATCTACGTACTTAGTGGTTATGTCGTTAGGTTTTGTATTAATGTAAGAGACATTTTAGTTGTTGTCGTTATTAATGTTTATTGACTTTTTTGAAAAGTTAGAGGAAAATATAATTTCACTTTGTGGATGTAATTAAACAGTGTTTATTGATTTGCACCTACTCATTTTGACTTTTACAAACGCTTAACTACGCTACATGAATAAATAACTGAAATTATCGTTATAAAATAATTTTTTAAGGCAATATTTTAAGAATAATATTTATTAATTAATTATTTTTTTTTAATTTTAAACGAGGAACCGAGTTAATCCATGAGCCAATGATAAAAAATCTCTGTTAGAGGTTGAAAGGCTAGCAGTTCTAAGCTCTCTCATAATGCCGTTATGGGTCAAAACGTTAATTCGACCGAACGTCGAAGGGAGATAACTGAGCTAGTTCTCTGAATAAACACGTTTTATTCCATCGTTGGTCGGTCTGACAGGTTGACGAATCGGCGGCAAAAGAAGTCAGTCAAAGTAATAAAACCGGCCACACAGAATCCAATACCGAACTCCCAACTGCCCACGTTCGCTACAACCACGCCTGTCAACCTTGGACTTCCACATCTTCACACTGACAAATCGAACCTTCTAAAAACTCTCCATCTCAACACTTCAAACGCCCCAAAAACACATCTCTGATACACAAATGACTTCTGTCTTTGCCCTTCTTGCAATATTCATTCTCGTTTTCCAACCCAAGATTGCCACGACTGATTCTTTAGCCCCGTTTCTGTCTCCGATATTTGGTTAGTGATTCAAATTTATATTTTATTGCCATTTATCGTCTGGGTTGGTGGCAGAAATTTGTTTTAGTCATGATTTTGGATTCAAATTAATGTTTTTCTCTGGTTTTTTGAGTGACTTGGTTGCAGATGATGTGTGCAAAAGGGTTGAATGTGGAAAAGGGAAGTGCAAGACGTCGAGTAATAGCACGTTCTTTTATGAATGTGAATGTGATGAAGGATGGAAACAGACTCGGTTCAGTGATGACGATCATCTCAAGTTTTTGCCTTGCATAATTCCCAACTGTGAGTTCTGCTATATGTCTTTCAAAACACTCATAACCGTGTAAGTGATTTTTTGATTTGGTTCAACGATTTCGGTTCGTTTTATCTGTGTGTAAGCAGACGAACTTATAGTCTAGTCGATTCTGTTGAAGAATGCTTAATAAGCTCCTATATTTTTCATAACATGAGCGAAATTGTAGCAGTTAAATAAGGTGATTGAAGCAAATTATTTATTTAATCTGATGATCCATGCTATCATGGTCTTGTTAAGGATCCTTGTCATGTTAAGACGTGTTAAACTTGTTTAAGATAGATGAACAACACTTGTTAAGGATTTGACAGCGATGTTCTACTTAAATTAAGTTAAAGATGATACTTAATCCTATCTACATTCTTATCATTAAACTCGAACTCATATTTCAATTGGCCACGTCTTGTATTTGTAGTTTTTAATTGCCAATTACTTGTTAATTTCTTATAGGTACCATGGATTACACATGCATGGCGGCAGCGCCCTCACCGGCTGAAGATAGAAGAAGGAGAATCAACGAATCAATATTCGACCGTAAGCTCCATTGCTCAAACTCTAACAATCTGGGATCTTCATTATATAGTTTTCGAAAGCCTAACTCAGTAACTTGTGTTGTCTCTCTTTTGTAGCTTGTTATTGGTCTGACTGTGGAGGTGGTTCGTGCAACAAGACATCTCCATTTACGTACAATTGTGCTTGTGCAGAGGGCTATTATAACCTTCTAAATGTCTCTGCCTTCCCATGTTTCAGAGAATGTAAGAAAGTTTCCTGTTTATTAGATGTTAATGTAACAGTCAGCTCACAGTTCAAACTCCTTTTGTGAGATGCTGAAACTCTACTTTGGTTGATTCGAAGGTGCAATTGGGATGGACTGTGTAAATCTCGGGATTTCAGTGACGAATAAATCAGTTTCTCCGACGCCTGCACTGCCTGATAATGGTACTAATCAAGGTATGCTAATCAAACAGTGTTCTTAACCAAAATGAAATTCAGAATTCTCATTTCCATTTCGCAGTTTCTTTTCAATCCTCAGAGAAAAACATCATTCTTAATGTGCTGAATCTCATTCGCAGGTACCTCAATTCAGCAAGTAGGCATCATCAACTGGTTCATTTTGTTGATATTAATGGCCTTGGTGTAGTTCAAATATAAGGAGAGAATGCATGAGGATTTGATGGTATAAATCAGATCCTTATACATACGTTCGTTTGTTAATTTTGAAGGATTAGATTTTAGCAATGTGAAATAAGTTGGTGCTTCTGGGAAGGAAATATTACTTCAGCGTATTTCTTGTACAGATCATGGTACAGAAATGATCTTCACTTCAATATGATTTAATTATACTTTTTTCTTTTCTGCTCGTAAGTTTTTTAAATAACAAATGTTATAAAAACTGTAATTTAAACTAACGTATGAATACCATAAACAAATATTGGAATGAAAAATGAAACACGAAAAAATACAAAAGCGACAAAATATTATAATCTTTTTTTTTTGGTGATTAAAGGAAGGCTAAAACACAGCCCTGATACTCACAGTTTACTCAATTATAGACCTGGGAATGGCAATTCTCATTGCATCTTCCCATAACTCATCTCTGCAACAGTAAGGGGGTTCCCTAAGTTGGTGGTACACTTGCGTCAACTCAATTGCCCAAGAAGCAATTCTGTCTGCGACTCTATTCCCTTCTCTGAAAATATGTGTTGACCGAATCTCCCACTCCCTCTCCATTACCTCTTTACAACATTTAATGAAAGGCGCTAAAGGATGACAATCTTGGACCTCCTTCTGCATCAATAAGACTGTTGTTTTGGAATCCATAGAAACCTCCACTCTTCTGAATCCTTCTGTCCAAGCTAGCATCATTCCATAATAGAGGCCTCATAGTTCTGCTATAATTACTGATGATGACCCTAAATTAGCCGCAAAACCAGTCAGCCATCTACCCTTCGTGTCTCTGATAACTCCACCGTAGGTCGCCATCTTCAACCTCCCTTTACAGGCCCCATCGGTACTCACCTGCACCCATCCATCTTGTGGAGGCCGTCAGGTCACCCAGACTTCCTTCCTCTTAGCTACCATCCCGGTGTTCCTTTATATGCCTGCACAATGCTTTCCACCTGCTTCTTTAAAAAAATATTGTTCACATCAATAGTTTGCTCGTTAAAAATTAAAGCATTACGTTTCTTCCAAATCCACCAACATATGAGAATGAATACATCATGCCATGCCATATTACACCATTTAAATTCAGAAACCTTAAAATTTAAACAAATCCACTCCTTAAGAGGGAGATGGAAGAAAAAGGATATATATTCACGAGGAATGATATTTCACCATATTTTTTGAATGTCCCGACAATCCCTCAATAAGTGGATAGTAGTTTCTGCACTTTCTCGGCAGAATGCACAAGAAGCGTCCACCCCCAAGCCTTTGCGAACCAGCTGATCTCTTGTGAGTATCCTATTATGCGCTAATAG
>CANYCX011014147.1:0-11516 GCA_948193385.1 Breynia disticha f. nivosa | reverse complement strand
TGTAATTCTAAACAACATAAATAAATTCATACATTAATTGAAGGTATAATTGTATCACTTCAAACTATAATGTGTCATATTCAATACATAAACTCCATTAAAAATAATAAACACACATAATTGTAGCTCCAATGTTATCTCCCTTCCATGCTTAACAGCCTGCAATTAGAAAAAAAAAAGTTATGAGAATGGTTCTACAACTACAAACATTACAAATTCATTGGTTAATTTAAAACAATTTAGGCAACAACAGAACTTCCGATTCCACCAAAATTGTGCCACTCAACGCCAAATGCAACTTGCCACCTTAAATAAACCCACAAATTAACCCACCTCAATTAATTTCGTATGATTCCCACTGATAATATACATATACCACAACCAATCAAACTAAACCACAAATTAATCCATTTGTAAGAACTTTACGACCATATGCTCATATCCAGAAATCGACATTCTGCAAACTATATATCCTATTATAAATAAAAAATCTTTGATTGTAGAATCATGATTAATTACGAATATTAAAGAACATGATGCACTTATTTAAACCACCGGCAATCAAAGCTGTGAAAAAACATCTTTCTCCATAGAAAGATATTACTTAACAAGTAAGAAACCAGTGGTGATGTCTGATTAAAGTTGGAAACTAAAAAGACAAACAAAAATATTGTTAAACTATTGGATTTCAGCATCTTAATATTGTTAGACTATTGGATTTCAGCATCTTTCTCCATAAAAAATGTTAATTAATAAGGAAGAAATAAATAAGAGGATTTTTCTTACCTTGGGATTCTTCACTGTCGTCTCTTCTACACTTAAAATTAAACATGCAGCCTCAGTACTGAGAACAAAGGAAAAGTGGGATAAGAACAAATAAATTGCAGGGCAAAATGGACTGGGCAAATGCACAGAAGAAAGAACTCGAAAGAGCAATTAACTATATAGATTCATACAACACACCAACAAGCTTACAAACAAAAAGACCAACAAACTTGTCACCATCACATTTTTAATCCCTAAGAAACACACCAACAAGCTTGCAAACAAAAACAAACCTTATGTTACACAATGTTAGATTAAAATCACAATCGTAATTCAAAAAACAGTAAAAACTGTCAAATTCCATAAACAAATGCAAAAGCAAGCAACTTTTCTAAGTTAGCAAATTCATTTCTCATCAAAACCTCATTAAGCAGCAAATATTATCTATGAAAGAAGAAAAAATCAAACCTTATGTTGCGCAATGTCAAAGGCCTCCTGTTCCGCAAGTGGTCTGTTTCGATCAATTACAGCAAACATTTTGGACTGAAATACCCAGATGCATTAAGAATTATAGAAGGGCAAGAAAGAACAAGTGCAAGAGAGATGCAAAGAAGAAGGAACAGAGTACTGAGAAACTTACATGTCAACTGAGGATGAAGAACATGTGACGTGAGGAAGTAGAGAGGTGTGAGATCGTGGGTGTGGCTGTGTTGGGTCACGATTACTTGGTCTAGTCGAGAGAGAGAGAAAGAGAGATTGAAATTTGGGAGTATGAGCTGTGGGTGTGGCTGTGTTGTGCAGCATGGGTGAGGAGGTGTTATGTTCACGATTAGTTTTAGGTCAAGTTGTACTGGTTGCATGTTTGGTTTAGGTAAAAAAATAAATAATTATATTAATTAAAAAGTATATAGTGGTCGGGTTGGTCGGGTTCAGGTTGAAATAATCCAAACCTGTAACCCGACCACTATTAATCGGGTTGGTGTTTTTCTAAACCGAAACCAACTCGGGTTGAGCGGGTTAAGTCTAAAAGTTGGGTTGGTCGGGTTCGGGTTGGTCGGGTTAACAGTTTTTTGCAATGCCCTAATAAAAGCGTTGCAATATTTGTTTATCCTTCGTAATCACAAAGACCTTTTGCTGTTAAAATATATAAAAAAATTACTCTGTAAAAGATGTAAAAAAAAGAATTTATTTGTAAAAATTTTCAAACAGTAGTATAGTACTTGGCTTCAAAGCTCGAGAACATGCTCATTTAAGGTTCATGAATAAATTCGATTACATATTTGATTTTTTATATTAATATGTAGCTTTCACAATTTCTTTGTATTTCAAATATATATATATATATTTAAAAATAAATCATTTTCATAATAAAATTATATTTTGATAAAATATATAATAAATTAGAATCAATTTTACAATATTATTAAAAAAAATATTTTTATTATATAAAAAAACAAAAAAAATTAATAATATTTAATAAATGTGTTACTTTTTAATTTTACATTGAATAAAATTGTATTTTTAATTTTTGTTTAGTAAATCTCGAAAAGCTCGTGAACATGATCGTTTGTTTGCGAACTTTAAAATATAAATTAATATATTAAATTTTTTGTCTGGAACTTTAACTGGTGAATACATTATTTATTACAGTAAGTACTTGATTAAATTTAAAATCACTAACAAGAATATTATATATTTTAAATAAATTAATTTTATAATAAAACAAATATTCACAGATAATTGAGAATTTTATGAAAAGTCAAACAAAAGAAAACATTTATCCCTTTAAATTACACCTATTTTACTTGATCATTCAAGAAAAAAAAAACAAGGAAACAGCAGAATAATTTTGACAAGAATAAGGTTGATTGGGAATTATTTTGAGGCTAACTTAGGCTACGTTTGGGATTGAGGTAGAAGCTCCGGTGAGGGGAGAAAACTCCGTTTTGTTGACGAAACAGAGTTTTATGTGTTTGGTTAGTTAAAAAAACTGTGGTGAGCAAACACAACTATAAATCAAAACAGAGTTTTGAAAAAGCTAAAAATGGATTTTTTTTGAAACGGAGTTTTGTCACCATACTTTTTATATTTAATTTATAAAAATATCCCTAATATTTTTTTAAAATTCCAAACAAATCAATAACTTTTAACTCGTGATTTATACATAAATATCCTAGTTTTAAACATTCTATATGGTAACAAAAAAAATTGTTATTTTTTCATGGTTTTTTTAGTTATTAGTCTTAGAGTTTAATTAGTAATATATATACAATTCAATATGTAGGATAAAAAGGATATTTTGATCATTTAATATAATTTTTACTTAAAACTTTAATAAACTAAAAGTTATAACCAAACACAATAATTATGTTTATAAGACTCTGTTTTAAAATTACTGTACTTTGTCACCGCACTTTTTCTAACAACAATACCAAACATAGGCTTAATCTAATCCTCTCCCCTCGCTCATCTACTCTCCCATCTCCACAAGCCTATTCTTCTTTAGGTGGCTCCAATCAAACTAACTCATATTCAAATCTACTTTTTTTTTTTGACGTTCGAGTGTTTCTGCTGTCTTATTGTGTTACTGTTACTTTGGTGTGCTTAGCTGTGGTTTTTTTTACATTGCGAAACAGAATTTCAGATGCAAGGAAGGACTGGAAGAGGATGAAGCGGGAGCATAAATTAACGGTGGTACTATGCTTAGTATGGGCGGCTTCTTTACTTTACGGCGAGATGTTTGCCTTTTGGATCCCTTCTCTCTTCAATTCTTGCTCTTGGCCTCATCTTTCGCCCGTAAATTTCAATCCTTATATCTTTACATTCCACTCGCTTTAACGTCTTTTTTCCTGTTTCGCAATTACAAACATTTTGCTCTTATGGATGCTCGCGTAAAATGCATAAATAGAAGCTTCATCTCAATTTATTCCCAAACCTTTAAAACAAAATCAATTTTATGCTTTATTAGAGTTCTCTTGAGATAGTTTATGTTGGGACACTTTTTTTGTATGAATGATTTGGGCTGACTCGTTAAGCTTCCTGATGTGGGCATTGCAATTTGTCGTCTTTTTAAGCTCATAATAACGAATGTATGATGTTATTCTAATAACATAGCAGATGTTGCCAGCACATTACTGATATTCTGAAGTTATAGTTTTTGTTCTTTTGTTGTTTTTTGCAATTTTCAGAAAAATGAAGCATCATCTCCGAGTAATTACATAAAGGTTGCTGTTCTTACAGATCAACAGGTTAAAATCTCTTCTGTTTTCATTTGGTTTTTCATATTTTCTAATTTGGGTGCTCTTTTTGCTGAAATATGATCTTGTAATTTATAACAGCTCATGGACAGAACCTCCCTTTCTCTGCCACCAAAATCCCTTGCTTTGGAGATTGCACAGTTTTATTCGGATTTATACATGCGCAGAGCATTCTTTTCTTCTATCATGCCTTACAAGCCTGATGTGATCTTGTTTTTGGGTGATTATTTTGATGGTGGCCCTTATTTGTCAGACCAAGAGTAAGGGTTTCGAATTTTCTGTTCCTCTCTTGAATGCTGTAATCATTTATGATACATCGAGGAGCACAAATGTGATTATTTTTTTTCCCTCTGTAACCATTTGATGCATAAGTTAACGAATTGACTTCCTCAAATTGAAAGCTAGGAAAAAAAAACAATTTCTTAGAAAGACAATGAACATTGAAAGCTATAATTGTTGATTTAAAGCAATTTGTTTTCTAAATTAGAGTTTATTTAATTCTCTTAAATTTTACAACTTGGCTATCTTCGGAGAAATGGTAGTTTACTTATTAGGATTAAAATAGAAAAGCCATGTTTTGTTTTCCTGAATTGATGTTCTTGCCATCTTTTCTATAAGCCATTTTGTCTTCAGTGGGGTTTTCTATGCTTATTTCTTGTTTCATCTAATTTTCACTTCGTGATGTAGAATTTGCTATGTAATTGCTTAAACTTTTTTGAAGTGCAGTTTTAACTTTCTCTTATTATTATTTGTCCCATAAGATGGCAGGAATCCATGCATCGTTTTAGACACATCTTTGGACTGAATGCTGAGGAAAGATATGCCAATATTCAGATTTACTACATTGCTGGAAACCATGATATTGGATATGCAGGCATCAACTCTCATGCACTAAAGGTGTTTTGGCATTTATTGATTGTCATGTTTATCAGAGCTACTAATGAGTTGTAATGAGTTTTATCTTTTTCTGATGAATTCTTGTAACTCCATTGTGTTCCCCACTTTGGTTTTGCTGATTAATAGTATCAGTATGAAACAGTGTTGTTGAGAACATATATGAGCTTTTTTCTGTTATGTAATTGTATGAAACCAACTTTTTGTAAGGATTTTTTTTTTTGATATTTTAACTGTACCAAAAGCTAAATCATGATTTTAAATGGCCAAGATTTTATTTGATAGTGTTAGATATTCTCTTTGTATACAGTGAATGTGATTTTATCTTTAATTTACATTTACCATGTGTTAATTGCATTAAAGAGCATGACAATGCACTGCATATAATTTATGCCAGTATATAGGATTTAAACTTTTGTTCCTACAAAGCATAATTAATTTTTAGCTTGAGGAGTTATTTCTTCTGCAGTTTTCTACCATATATGTGTTTGTTGGCGTACTTTTTTCTAGAATCATTGCATGCATAATTTTCAGTAGAATTGTTTTTCTTTGTATTAATGTAGCTTATTATTATTTTTTTTGAGGAGCATATTTGCATTTCTACAGGTTATTAGGCGCTACGAGCAGGAATTTGGAATTAGAAACTACCGCTTTAATGTTGGGAAAGTGGAGTTCATCGCCGTGGATTCCCAAACACTAGATGGTAATTTATGAACCTAATTTTAGCACTTGAACTCTTAGATTTATCTTTTTATATCTAGTTTTCATGGCATATGTTGAACGCAAAATGGCCAGTTTACTGCTTCTTGACTAGAGTTAAGTTTAGTGCCGTCACCTTCCTGCATATGCATTACAGGGTTCATCTGAATCTAAGAAATTAAAAAAGGCAAATTCTCATGCCTCGCAAAGAAAAATTCTTGGCAGAACTAATGGAGTTCACGGAATCATTTTAGCTTCTGTGATCAGCTGTGTCATCTCAGCGATAAGTTTTTATTCTGTTTCAATGAGCTCTTGGTATCTATTGTGGCAGTTATAATTTTTTTCACCTTGAAGGAGCATAAATAGTGGTTACAATTTCAATAGGAACCTTTTCATATTAGCTTATTATCTTTGCTTCTTGTTTAAAAAAAGATGCAACTATATGATTAGAAAATAAGAGTTATATTGTATTCAGATAAGAACAATCAATAAGCTCTAATCATTATAGACCCATGAACAGCTCTACTAAGAATAATAAACAAGCTCACGGGCTTTGATTATTTTTAGTCTTTCTTTAGTTATTGGTTAAGCCAAGTATTTATTTGAATTCGTTTTCACCAAAGAACCTAAAACTAGCTTTGTAAGTTTAGTTCAATAATAATATCAGCCAACTAGATAGCCAATTGAAATAAACAACAAACTTACAAGCTTTGCTTATTTAATTTATTTTCCAGTTTTATAGGAATATGTGGTAAAACTTGATCATAATCATTGTAATAGATTTAAACTCTTTTAGTGCCTTGAATTTTGGTTCCCTATTTACAGTTGTGATTGTATAGTTGACTCTTTGGTTGTATGTGTGACCAAGGGTTTATTGATTAGTTTGTTTGCCTTGCTGTTCATTCTTGGAGGAATAGAAGATGTCAGGTTTTGTTCTCACAAGGGTAGGGAATTTAAGGCCTATAGTGTATCAGTTGTTAACAATGATACTTGCATATTTGAAATAATACAAAATCAATTCTCTCTCTACTTCTCTCACTTTCCCTTACTGCTTGCTTTCTGAGTTTTTGATTCTAAGGAAACCAAAATTTGTCACAGATTTCCTCTGCCAATTTTGCAGTTTTTTCAGAATAGTTTGATGCATGTATTTGCTGGTGAATTGAATGGCGTGATTTAGTAATAATCTTCTGATTCATTGCTTATCATTATAGCGTTTTTAGTACTGTTTTATTGATTTGAAGTGTGGCGGAATATAAGCCTATGCATGTTATGATTTTGGTGTCCAGGACATCCACAAGGAAGTCTGACTACTGCAACTTGGGAATTCGTGAAGAATGCTTCAAAGGGTATGTATGATAGGGAAATGATTTTGCACTGAATATTGTGCTTGAAATTAGTAAGTCAAGGTTCTTGTGTGGACAGATGCTCTTTTACATTTTTTTTTCTTTGAATGTGGAATCTCCTTTACAGAAAATAAATCCATAAAGAACGCTAAACCTTAATATTTTTGTGAATGAAAACAAATTTGAGTTAAGTTTTATATTTTGAGAAGGCATAATCATGATTTGCAGAATCGTTAGTGTATTGTTATACTCTATAATATAAGATTTAATTATGTATTTAATCCTATTATATATTTTTGAATAAGAAAAGATATGCCTCATGACCATTGAAAAAATAAGGCAATTTTTAATATTGAGGACATTACCAAACCAAGAACTGTGCTTCAATTTTGTGGCTGCTATTGAAAATTATGGAAAAATGGCTTTTGTTTTGTTTACTTATTTTTCTCCTTTTTTCTTTCCAGTTGTCTTTGCAAATTTGTGTCGCAAAATACTTGAAAAATATTTCGGACCAAAAACGTAGTTAATGAGGTAATACTTTAGTTATCATAGTTTTAGGAACTGTAGTTTTTTTTAATTCAATGCTGTTTCTTAGAATCAAATACATAATCCTGTGATTTGCATTATAAATAACCACTGTACTAGTCTTCCATAAATGACGATTTTATTTTTTCAACAATGTAAAAGTTTGAGCCAAAATGATGTTTTACATTAAGTTATTAAGTTCTAAAATTCATATATTGAAAGGACAATGATGTAAAAGAGCCTCCACACTTTTGTATGCAACTGAACTTTGGCTTTCAAGGTTAATGTCTGAGAGCAGTCTCTTAAATTGATTTGTTTCATTTTCTTCAGGATAGTCCAAATTTTCAATTTTTAGCTTGATTTGTTACTTATGTTGAAAATAATTTGCTTCTCAACATTCTCTAGATGTTCAATCAAATCCAAGGGTTCTATTGACTCATATTCCTTTATTTCGACCGGATAATACTCACTGTGGGCCTCATCGGAATTCTGAAGTAATTAGCCAGGTAACATTTTAGTTAATTATTAAGAAGAAAAGGCCAGGTATCAGACACTTAATTATGCATAGGCTTATTATATGTGGGAAGTTGATAGGAATCCTCAATTTTATGTTGCTACTTGAGCTTAACAGTGAATTTTTTCCCCATGTTTAGCGGATCTCCTCTAAGAATCAAGAAATTGTGTAAGTTTTTTCCTTCTATTTTGTCATTGGTAGTGTGGTAAATGAGAGTAGCAGTGTTGCATAAAACGTATATATTTTTAAGTTGGCCACTCAAATGTTTTTTGTACATTGAACATTTAGGTACCAGAATTATGTTACTGAAAAATCCTCAAGCTTACTGCTCGACTTAATCAAACCTGTAAGTCACATTTTATCTTCTCATCTGTGTCCATTATTGTAACTGTATGTTTGGTTGTGCTTGATATTTCGTGTCCTTGGGGCTAAGTTTTGCATTGTCCTTCGATTTGTAATATTATCATATGTAACATTAGGAAGTAAGAATGCTTGGCTTGATGCCTGGATCGAGCTACAGATTTTTTTCACCATGTGCTTCTTGGGGGCTATAGAAGGGCTCACGAGGCTCGCCAAAGTGCTTGATCATGAGTATCTTAAAAGCTTATACAAAGCTATTCTTATTTTACTCAAGATCAACTCAGTTATAAGCCAAGCTTCAAAGAAATGAGACTCAGACTTTAACTATATATAAGTTCAGAAAGATTGATTCCTTGCTGTTATTGGAGCTCTGTTCATTTTATCAATCATCATCTGTGGTTGGTGCAGGTGCTTGTTTTGTCTGGCCATGATCATGATCAATGCACAGTGACCCATGAGATGAAATTCGGATCTACAATTGAGGTAAGCGCGTCATAGGCATGTGCACAAGTTTACACTGGTGTGAAATGACTATTGAATGATAATAGTTTTGCAGCATACCGTGGGAACCTTGAGTTGGCAACAGGGAAACTTGTATCCTTCTTTCATGCTATTGTCTGCCAGTAACTCTGTAAGTGCGAATGTAACCAATCAAAAAGAAGCGGTAATGACTCAGTTGTGCTTTCTTCCATGGCAAACACACATTTACATCTGGTAATTCCTTGTACCATGCGCCATAAATTAAGAAAATAATATAAGGCAATTGTCCTGACAATTTCAAATGTTTGTATTCTGAAATGCATTTGCTCAAAATGTCAGGTACCTTTTGCTCTTTGCTCTGACGATTCTTATTCTTCTGTTTTGGCCTACAAGTGGTATGAATGTTGATCATTATTTGAAAAATTTAGGGGAGTCTATCAGAGAATATTATAGTTTGTTTAGAGGGAAAAAAGAAAAAATTGATGAAGAGGAATGTGAATATGAGATGATGTGGGATGCAGAGGGATCAATGCACCTAGTAAAGAAACCAAAACAGTCCCCAATTCCGCACCAAACCGACAAAGCTTCTTCAGAGAGGTACTGCAGTATTATGATTTAGAAAGGAATGGTGCCAGTATGTCATGACACGTAAATGGATTGTTGTGCTAGTATTTGCGTATCATTCTTTTATTATTATTGTAGAATATGGATGATGTTTACATTGAAGTTGATGATGATTTATGTTCACGTGTCGCGTTTTACTGGGTTGACCATAGGGGTAATGCTGTGATGCGACCTGTTGCAAAAAAGATCAGTTCAAAAGAAATGGAGGTTGCTATGAACATAGAAGCCAGCGCAGATACTGGATTGCCACAGAGAACAGGCAAATCAAAGACGAGGATGATTATACAGAAAATTATGAGGACATTCCGAGGGGTTGCAGTCATTGCTGCATTAAATTTGCCCCTCTATATGATGTTAATCTTCAAGGATTGGATTGACAAATGAAAGGATGAATTTTGAAGACATTATCGTTTCTTCCAAATTTTATGGAGGACGGGAGCATCTCTGAGCAACAAGTCTGTCGCTTCAAACTCGAGTGGTTTTGCTCTGATGATTTAATGAGTATTCTGAATTGGTGTAGCCATTTGATGGTAGCATCATTCTTGTGAAACTACTCTGGATTTACTCATTTGTTGCTTCAATAGTGTTGTATTTCACATCAGCATCTGGGATCTACTCTTTGAAAACCAATTTTTCTTAGCCAGATGAAGCCGAAATTAGTCTACAACAATAATTATGTGTGGTATCTCAAGTACTAGACCTGTTGATGTCTATTTTAATGAATTGAATTCTATATGGAAGGAATTGTTATTTGTTCTTGAATTTCAATTCCATCTCTTGAGGGTGAGTAGATTGATTTGAAGTTTTATAGTGAACATTGCTTCATTTAGGATCAAATTTCCATGACTTTGATGGAATATGCAAAGCACAAATCTAGTTTATTCATTCTGCTCCATTCCAACTTGTTTTCTAGCTTTAGCTTCTTTTATAAACGCTTGTTTTGTCACCCTTGTTAATGATTTTGAATAGGGCATGCATCTATAGGAAGAATTTAGATCAGTTAGATTATTATAAAAAAAACGATAAAAAAAAAAATTTCCTACTAGGAGTTTTTTTCCTTTAAATTATTATTAAAATCATTAATCATCTTTCAATTATTTTTTTTATCATTCTTTTTTTTTTTGATGGAATCATTCTTTTAATTATTACATTATTTTTAATCACCTATTTAATTATTAACTAATCATTAACTCTAATTATTGAATCCTAACAACAACAACAACATTAATAACACAAACAATTTTTCACAAAAAAACATAGTTAAAACAACTTTATTTAATGTTAATACAATTTAAATACAAATAAGAGTAGATCAACAATCTAATATTTAGGAAAATCAACATTGCATCCACCAAAATCGTCGAAATATTTCCCAAAGAGATTGGAGGAATAAGGAGGTGGTAAAATGTATAGAGGTAAGGTAACTAGGATTTGTATTAAAATGAATTTAGGGAAAAATGTGTGTGTATATATATATATATATATATATATATTATGAAAACTAATTTCTTTTTCAAATAAACTATATCCAACATAATCAAAATAGATATCGGCTTCTGTTATTGCATCTTCTAATTCTCTATTTTCTTGATTTAATAAATGAACAAAGTCATAATTATTGGTTTTTTGAGGAAGAATTAGGACCACCAATTTAAGATATAGATAATGATTTAGGGTTTATTGAAGATTTCTCGGTGTGTGATTTACATAAATTTACATATCTTATATAGGCAAGAAGGGAATCATTGCAAAAAGTAAACTTGATCTAGACCGTTCAAGTGGACAATTATAAATTTGACAATAATTACAGAACAATAATTACAAATAAATGGTCAACAAAGTGGCCGACATAAAAAAAACAACTGTCTATCTTTTTGACTCCTAATCCACATCTGGTAGGAAGTCGCTATCACATTTCTCATCTTCTCCTGGTGTTTGCCTATGTGTAAGATATATATATATATATATATATATATATATATATATATATATATATATATATATATATATATATAGAGAGGTTTTTATTTTTTAAAAAAGAAAGTCGAGTGAGAG
>CANYCX011014145.1:0-16818 GCA_948193385.1 Breynia disticha f. nivosa | reverse complement strand
TAACGTTCATTAAGGTTTGAGTAATAAACGTTACATGTGGTAACATGGATTAATGAAGCTGGTAAGGAACGTTATCGACTGAATTTTTAATTGCAACGGCTAGTAACGACTAGTTTCTAAAGGGAAAGATTAGAAACAGCTAGTTTGAGTTTAGAGAGGTATAAAAACACCTCTAATTGAATGTAGATGTCAAGAAAAACATCTGAGCTTACTTGTAATCTTGTTTTGTATACTTTCACTTGTGATTCACAAATTTGTCAAGAAATTGTTCTTGAGAGTTGTAAGAGTTTTCACTTGTCTAGAAAGTGATTTGGTGTAAGAAAACAAATTAGTGGAATTTGTTGAAATCCTTGGTTGAGAACTAAGGTAGTGAAGTAGGTAAGTTGAGTACCGAACCACTCTAAATCATCGTGTTAATTGTTCTTTCTCTTTAAATATTAAATTTTCACAAAAAGTTCGAAAAACGCCTTAAACACGATTCAACCCACCTTCTCGTGTTTCTATCATTTCATACACTTAAAAATATGTGTTTTAAAAAAATAATACGATAACTCAATATGACATATTATGTCTCTCAATGTTTTAAAGAAATATTTCATACAATCATCAACACAAAATTAGTTACTTTTATTGTAAGGCAGAGCAAAATTAAATACATATTAAAAGAATGATCTATAAAAAATGAAAACTTTAATTGCAACCTAATCCTACCTCACAATCTAAGCTATGCATCTTATCTTAAGGTAATTTTTTAATCACGTTATTTTTATTTTTATACCGTTTTTATTAATTTATTAAAATTGTACGATCCCTCTCACTCTAATTTCGAGTCAATAATTACATTATTATTATATTTTTAATATTTTTTTATATCGATAATGTCATTGTAATAACACTGTTTTTTATATCAATAATATTATTTAAAACAAAGTTTTTGTAAAAAAAAATTATTGTTTATAAGCTCTAAAATATAAAAATGAAGAGTTATATTCAATAATTACTCTTTATCATACTTTTTATTTTCATTAATTACATATTTTTATTTCTTATTTACAAAATTTAAACCATAATAATAATTTTTTTACAAAAACCTCTTAATTACAAAAATATAAAGATATTTAAAAAAATCCACGTAAGCAAAAACAAGTCCATTAGCTGTCTCTCCTCCGTCTCTCGTTTCACAACCCACCATTTTCCATTTCTTCCATTTCATTCAAATTCCCGATAAAAAATCGCAATGTCCAATTGGGCCCCACTTATTCTCCTCTTCCTTCTCTTCAATCTCGCTTTCGCCGATGACGTTTCTCACGACGGCAATTCCCCTAAATATCCCGGATGTGATCTTCCTTACAAATTGGTAATTTTTTTTTCCTATTTTTGTTGAATTGTTAGGTTCAAGAGTGAATTTGATTCACTTTTTTTTTTTATGTATTTGCAGGTTAAAGTGGAGACCTGGATTAATGGAGAGGAAGGGGATTCTGTTTCGGGAATTACAGCGGGATTTGGGGGAGAGTTGGCTACTGAGATTCGTAATGCGGTTAAATTAACGGCTGTTTTCTCTAATCCCTTGAATTGCTGTTCTGCTCCGCTTTCTAAGGTTAATCTTGCTTATTATGTGTTGTTTCATCGCGAGTTTGTGTTGAAGATTTTGTCTTTAGGATTATTCTCGTTAGAAATCATTCAATTTCGAGCTGCGCGGGGTTTATGTTAATGCGTTTGTCGTCTTAGAATTATATTTAAGTTGATGGTGAGGAATGTGGGTAAGTATTTAATCTGCCTAATTGTTTTGATGCGAAAATTTTAGGCTTTAGAAGTCAGGTTGTGCGAGAAGTTGGTGTGTTTGTTGTTGCTCAATGATCTTTCAGCTGGTGCTTGTTGAAATCACGATGGCAATGATGATGCTGATAATATGTTGTTGATTATGTAGTTGACTGGTTCTTTAGCAATGTGCACACGTGGTGATTGCACGTTCACAGCCAAAGCAAAGGTTGCACAGACAGCAGGGGCCGCAGCAGTGTTGGTCATAAATGACAAACAAGGTTGGCTATACAAGATGAGTGTAGTTACTGCTTTTGTTGAGTTTGTAATGTTAATTATAACCTATTTTCTGGGATGTGCTTGTGGTATTAGAGCTTGCTGAGATGGGATGTGATGCGAGTGATGCTCCCCTTAATATTTCTATTCCTGTTGTTATGGTTGCAAAGTCTGGAGGTGACTATTTGAACAAATCAACGGCTGGTGGACAGAAATGTGAGCTTTTTACTTTTTATGTATTGTATAATATACTTCTGCACTTTGTTTCCTTATGCGGTAAGATCTTCCAAAAGTTAAAAAATGCCTGTGTCTATCGTATGAATTATCTTTTGTATTCATTCTATGGTAAAGGATATTACCTAAGACGTAACAAGATAAATTAAGAATTCGATATTACCTAAGACATAACTAGATAAATTAAGAATTGGATAAGGGGAAGAGGGACATTGGAGCAGAACCAAACACTAAAATCAGTAGTTTTTTTAGCATCAGTATTTTAAGTGGATCAGAATTCTTTAGTTGACATGTCTCTCTTGTCAGATGCTCCTATTCTTGGTAGCGAAGTGATAGATTCTAATGACTATATAATTAGTATTAATAGTTAAATTAGTTGAAATAATTATGTTTAGCCTTTAGGTTCTATATATAGGGACATTGAGAAGGGGTAGTGGGGAAATTACTTGTCATTGGTTTTTGGCTCTTTGAGCTTAAGAGAGTTGATAGTATCTCGAATCGCTATCTTTGGGAGAGTGGTAGCCTCTCGAATGCTACTAGTTATTTCTTATTACCTTTATCTCTTTGTTCTTCCTATTCTATAATAAAATCTGTAGTTTTTCCTTTTGTTTGAATCTTTCTTCTCTTGATTTTTACTCATAATGGTTTGGGATCCTATCACGAAGCTCCTTTGTATTTAATTGTAGAATTTGGCATAAAAAAAGATTCTCACGAATTACGATTTGTTTGTCAAAACACAAGATATCGTAATATAGATTCTGGCTTGAACTTGTACGATGGAGTTCCCACATTCAATCATTGGCAATCGTACAATGGAGTTCTCACATTCAATCATTGGCAATTTTTGTCCTGCAGTGGAAATTCTTCTCTATGCACCTAATCGTCCGGTGGTGAGCTTCTCTGTGATATTCTTATGGATGATGGCTGTTGGGACGGTTGCTGCTGCTTCACTTTGGTCTCAATGGACTGGCTCTGATGAGTCTGATGAGCAATACAATGAACTTTCACCAAAGGTATGAAAATTCGATGCTCTCGTCACTACTTTTGAATAGATTATAAATATTCTGACTAGTGAAGCAAGACCTGACTGCTGGTTCTCATTTTTGTGCCTATACTTGGTTGAGTTCTTTAACTGGATTGGCATTACCAAACTTGAAAATTAACCAATCATAAGCTTTTGTCAAGCATACTTAATTTATGAAGAAATATTTAATGCCACAATATACATTGCTTGTTGTTTCGCACTCCATCCTTGTTATCACAAGCTTGAATCAAATTTCTACTCGTAATATCTTGAAGGTATTTCACGACTTAGTGATTATTGATTGTCGCATCAGGCCTCATCATTGGTCTGTCTTCTCAAATTTGGTTGTGCACATTATATGTTCTCATTGTAATTAGTGAGACGTTTACTTTAGGTTTAAGATAGCTTGTTGTAACTTTATTTGCTTTTAAGATTTTTCTTGTTTATTACTTGCTTAATCCCAGTTTTGTTATTTCTATACTATATGAGTGTTTGAATATTTTCTCTTTTATCTTGACAGGAAACTTCTTCTCATCCTTCAGCTTTCAAAGATGATGATGAAGAAACTATTGATATTAATGTGAAGACAGCAATAGTTTTTGTCATAACAGCATCCACTTTTCTAGTGCTACTCTACTACTTCATGTCAAGTTGGTTCGTCTGGTTGTTGATTATTCTCTTTTGCATTGGTGGTGTTCAGGTACTATTCTGTTTCGGGGAACATTATGTGCCTGATTTTAACTTGAGAATTGCTATAGAAAGAAAGTACTTTGCCATTTGTCTAAATTTGAGCTGCGGTTTAAAGAGTCCTATAAAGCTATTTTTTCACATCAATTATATCTTTGGAGGTTGACAAAAATATTGATGGAAGTGGATAACTAGGTTTTTAAAAGTGACTTTTGGTGCCCACAGCCTGTGTGCTTTCTCAAGCCATTATTTCGGGTTTCACTTTTGCTACAGAAAAACTAAACCAAATCAAACCAGATTGTTCTGCACAATTGTTTGGGTTTACATGATTATTTGACCTTTCGTAACTGGTAGCTAGACCTTTTTCAAAGAAAAAATCTATATCATTGTCATGCTGACAGAAATTTCTCTCTTTTTGTGTTCTCTTTTTCAGGGGATGCATAATTGTATTGTATCTCTTATTTCAAGGTATACTGAAAACTATTGGCCACTTATCTTTTACATTAGAAATTGTGTTGTGTAACTAACTCTTCCTGAATTGTTGAGCAGCAAATGCAGAAGCTGTGTCCAAAAGAAATTAAATTTACCTCTTTTCGGGGAAACTCCTTTGCTCTCAATTTTTGTATCATTATGTTGTGTGGCATTTGCCGTGTTTTGGGCTATAAACCGCCGAGCATCATATTCATGGATCGGACAAGATCTTCTTGTAAGCTTGAATCCACTTTATTTCACTTCTTGCTTTTTCTGTGTTTATCTGGGTTGCATTTAACTTGCGATTGATTTTGTGCTTAGTTTAATTCCTGCACTTTTAGGGCCGTGTATAAGAGATCAAGACACTGCTATATATGAGAGATCTTTATCAAGTTTTTGTTACATAATATTTTAGGGCATTTTAGTTACACAGCTTCATATTTGGAGAATCAACATGTAAAGAAAAATTTATTGGATTGAATTTATCAAGTTTATCAACTTCTTGTTTGGAGAAACCACAACAAATGATCATGTTCTACAGTGGATGAATTTGTTTGATGCATTCTTTGATGTACTTGCTCTTTCTTCTAGTTTTGGCTATGAAAGAAATTGTTTTTGTCAGGGGATCTGCATGATGATATCTGTTTTGCAAGTTGCTCGACTGCCAAACATTCTGGTATCTATTTTCTCAAATTTGTTTGTTCGTTTTCATGGTATTTCTTTCCATTGGTTTTAATGTTCTTATCATAATCAGGTTGCTACGGTGCTTCTTTGTTGCGCATTTGTTTATGATATCTTTTGGGTCTTTCTATCGCCAATAATATTCCATCAAAGTGTGATGATTACAGTAAGTTTTGATCTCACTTCTATAGTTATTTTCTCTGCATTTTTTACAAGCATTTACATTGCTTTCAATTTAACCACCAAAGTTAATGTGAGGATCGTAATGTGTAGTTAATGCTTTGCCTTATTTGCTGTTAAGCTCCATTGTTTTTCTCCATGTGTTTTGCCAAGGAGGCTTAAAATTGTTGTCCCTTAGACGCAGTTTACTGAAATTGCCCTTCCTAACCTTTTCTTCGCATGTTCATCTTTTGTTTGTTTTCTAAAACTGTCTTAAGTTATCATTAGCTTATAGAAGATATATTTGTGTTTTTCATATCCATCACTTCCATTTTTAATTCTTAGGGCCCTATCCTTTGTCATTTGGATTTAACTGTTAAAATATACTTTCCCTCGTGACGATAATGATGTTAGACTTCACATTGGCGTTGTCTTGGAATCGTAATGGAATGCTTTGGCCCTAGAGTAAAATGTCTGGAATTTCACTGGGCTTTTTTTTTTCCATGTGAAGCTTGTTATACATAGCGTCATGCAATTTGCTTCTTTATAGCAAGTTGGATTTTTAAAAGCAAGTCCTTTTAAGTCCAAGTGCGATTAAATTTCAGTGCTCTCTGCTATATCTTGTTTAAATTACTCTTCCCCTTACAACCAATCTTTTCATTTTAAAAGGTTGCTCGAGGCGATGGGGCTGGTGGGGAATCCATTCCAATGCTTTTGAGAATTCCCCGTTTTTCTGATCCTTGGGGTGGTTATGACATGATTGGATTTGGAGACATTCTTTTCCCTGGTTTGCTTGTATCATTTGCTTTAAGGTAATCCTGCAAGTTTGTATATTTGCTCATCAGTATCTTATGAACAATAACATGGAAAGCATATTATGTATGCATCTATTGGCTATTGAATTTCAGGCGCACTTATTTCATAAGTTATTACATAGCCTTGAAATCCAATATTAAATTCTTATCTTAATTCATTTTTCTTTTTATATAAGTGATGATTAATTTAAGCTCCATTTTTTCTTCGAAATGGCTGGCTATGACATTTCACTGCTGCTCTTCTTCTCTGGGATGTTATTAGTCTGTTTTTTCTTTTGTTTGATTGTGCTGGTTGTCTCAGATTTGACAAAGCAAATAAGAAGGGTGTTGCAAGTGGATATTTTATCTGGTTATTATTTGGCTATGGATTTGGTAAGCTCTTGTATCATTTTTCGAATCGTGTATGAATTTTCTTTTCGTATTTATATCTTTTCCAATAGGATTGGGCTCTGCACATTACGAAAGAAACTTTTTTAGTTTTTATGGTTATAGTTCTTGATTAATCTGAGGTTGCTCCATTACCATGTTTAATTCTTTGAGATACTAATCATGTCTTCTGTTATTTTTTCCTTCTCCTTCTTCAGGCCTTTTCCTTACTTATCTGGGTTTGTATCTGATGGATGGACATGGTCAACCTGCACTTCTTTATCTTGTTCCTTGCACTTTAGGTAATGAATTCTAACACCTTGCATTAGTTCTCTCAGTTTCATGTTTTTTGTTCGTCAATGATTCAACTTCTCACGACCTTTTCTTGCATGATCTTCAGGAACTTGCATCATACTTGGTTTGGTGAGAGGAGAGTTGAAATATCTGTGGTCTTACGGTTACGAAACTCCACCAAATGATTCTTCCACGAACGCTTGATTTGCGCAGGCGCGTTACTTGTAAATCCGATGATGTCCGCACTCGTCCTCACCGACGATGTGCATCGAGACAGAGGTCAAGAATTAAGCAAGCTCATCATGGTGATGTAACAATGGAGCTGTTACTGTATAGGAATTCACCTTGATTCCTCCTTCTCAAGACTTTCTTATGTATGTATCTATAATGGTTTAGTTCAAGTCTTCTTATATTTTTGTAACATTTCAACAACAAGAATGTTATGCTTTCTCATATTAATTGCAAATTAAGGCAGCTTAGAATTTACTGTGTCAAATTTTCCATTTGAGTGTACATTAAACCTTGTATTAATGCATAACTTGTTTGTTTTCACGTAAAGCTGTCAATTTTTTACACGATAATATGATTTGTGATTACACGTTTATGACACGGCAAGAATAATATTAATTCAATTTTTGTAATGTTTATATCTTAAATAATGATATTTAATAGAGACAGTCTAACGTATTAAAAGTTTTCATCACTGTTTTTAGATGGGTTTGAAAGAAAATGTAAGAAAAAACGGTATTACAGAAAAATAATCGGTAAAAAAAAAGTGGTATATAAAGGACAAAGGGGACCGCTCCTCGCCTCCTTTGTTTCCGTTTATGGAAAAAATGAAAACGTGCATTATTCATAAAGCTGTATTACACTCTTAACAGAGAGTTACAGACAACAATAGAAAACATAAATCAAACACACAAAGCTGGCACCAAAATTCACCTTATTGCACGTATATATCTATCAAATCCTTCTCCCCTTACTTGTCTGATCAATTTCTAGTTTCATGCAAGCAACCATGATCGTCTCACGTCCAGAACCAGCTGAGTTCCTAGCAGTTAGGACTAGGAAGTTTGCACTTAGGAGGAAGCTGCATGGCAAGTTTAGGATCAATCCCAAGAGAAGGAAGCTTGCTCTTGTAGGAGCAAAGACATGGTATGTCGCCATGGGAGAGAGCAGAGCAACAAGCGCTTGTTGGAGGGGTCGGGTTTGGAGGAGTTACTGAAGGTTTGCAAGCCAATAAACCGGAAATTGGAATCTTGCATATGTTCTGTGCATTGGTGCTGGCTATGGCTGCAAGCAGCAGAGCAAGAAGAAAGAGCTTCTGGGTTTTCTCCATTGTTTTTGGGGTTGTGGTGTGAACCAGTTGCTAAAACACTCTTGTTTTGGTGTTGGTTTGTTGTGTTTTTGAAGGGATTTGTTGATGTTTATATAGGCGATGTGTGTGCATGCTAGGGTCAATAAATGAGTTTGGCAACATAGAACGGAAATTTCTGACACGATAATATAAATTTTTAGTGAACATTTATGTAATAATACAGAACGAATTCAATCTTTGTAAGATTTATGTTATAAATAATTATATTTAATAAATCATAGTATGACACGATTACGATGGCTAAGACGAATCTACAATTGCAATTGCTATTTCTTCTTATGCCTCCCACACAAGAGATCGATAATTCAATTAGATGAGAGTCGATATACACAAAAATGACAACTTTATATACGCTCAGGAGTTTTTGTAGCATTATTTTCGCATATTGTTCAAGAGTCGAGATCAATGCTTATTTATAAAGACATTTTTCTTTCAAATATCGAAATATCTTTTTAAAAATAAAACCGTAAGAATCCATGAGCTCGTGATCGGAGACATGATCTACAACAAATTGAGTGGACGTTATAATTGCAAGATTAAAAGTCTCATCTTATTGTTAGTCATTACAGATTTGATTTCAACTTCTCATCTTTTATGAAGTCACACCAAAGTAGTGGCAAGACAAATAACAATACAATTCTATCTCCTTTGAAATAAACATATTAATTTATCGCTAAACATTCAGTGACGGATCTAAAATTTTTTATAAAAGTAATGAGATTTAAGTTAAAAATTAGATGAATGAACACACTAGTTTCACCGCTTATTCTTGTGTCGGTGACAAAAGTAAAACGATACGCGATATTACGAGTAAAAATCGTATCTACATGACAACAATTATAAATTTATTGGTTCAACATGGCGACTTGACTAGTAAGTAACATACACGATATTACGAGTAAAAGTCATGTCTATGAACCAAATATGGGTGGAGTTTGAAGTAGAAACAGGGAGAGGGTTCCAATTCCACTCGAGAATTCTTAGACGACAATATTGTCATATCACAACAGTTATAAGTTTATATAGCATAAATTTTTTTATGTAATAATAGAAAATAAAAATTACAAAATTAAATTTTTATAACTATTATTATTACATAACAACGTTGTCACTTACGTACTTCTCATTACGCTACGTCGTGTTGGAACTTGTGACAGTTCTAAAGAACAGTCCGTGAGTGAATGTTGGTGTAAACTGTGGTGTCACGGAAAATTCAAATGTGGTTGAGATTACATTTCCTTCTTTGCTTTGTCTTCACCTTTTGGATTCGTATGAATATAGTTTAGGGTTGGAGTTGATTTTACTAATGGATAACTCCTTTTTTTTATTAAATTTGAGACGATTTAATTTGCACCAACGTAAACTAGAAATTTGTTATACAACCGAAAGATATGATAGATTTTTTCTTTTTTTAAACAACGAAGAGTTTGTGTCAGCATTCTATTCTCCCTTTTAATCTGTACTGATCATAAATAATAGAAAAATTTTTCGCTCGTGTCTCAACTCATGTTCTGAATGAGTCGTGTATGCACGTACGTCAATGCGGAGGACATCCGGCAAGAGCAGGAGATTTAGTCACATTTTTTATTGGTCATCGAATTTATATGATGATATGATGATTTAAAATATAAACAGAACATAACAAAAGATTAAAAAAAAAAAATCAAAACACAATAATCTTAAATTCAAACTTATGTACCAAACATGTTAGTTGTGATGTTGCTATCTTGAAAATTTTACTAGAAAAATGAAGATCAATGATTGCAAATAGTTAGTTCATTCTCATTCCATGATAATACTTGTTTCCAATAAAACAAGTTAAGGGTATCTTTAAGCATTATGCAATAAACAATAACGAATAATGTAAATCGCGTAACGTAAAACACAATTCTGATTAGCGCAACGGAAATAAAAAAATACCTTAAAGATGATAAATAAAATTCAGTAAAATAAGAAAGATCGTGAAGAAATAGAGTCGGCGTATTAAAAAAATACTTATAAATGTAGTGATTGAGAAATCATGAAATTGGCCAAATTTTCTTAAAAAAAGTCAAAGTTCAAGTCTAATTAAGTCAAAGTCTTTGCCTCTTTTCTGTTAAGCTTCAACTATAAACAGAACTTCTCAAAGTCAAAGTTGAAAGCTAATTTAGAAGAATTTGTATTGAGAATTTAGACCTCCAATAATTTGAATAATTGTGTAGTTTGTTATTTTTACGATATTTAAAATAATGAATAAAATATAATTAAATAAATGGATTAGAATATTTTGGCTTAACTTAAATGTAAACTAGTATTTGAACGTTATCTCAACATAGAATGCAATTAACGATAACGAATAAAGTAAATTCTTAATTATAAATAGTAATTTAGTTAGCGCACAATGGAATTTGTGAGATACCTCCAAGACAATGTTGTTGGTCGCCTCCAACTACAAACTATGAACGGTGAGAAGGAGGTTACGCACGCGACCGATTCTATCGTGTTTACTGCGTATCGTTGAAGGATCATAAAAAATATTTAGTTTTCTTATGGCGAGAAAAGGAGTAAAGAAGGGTATGTTCTTTTCATTCTTTTTTTTTTTTAAGAAAAACATACGTACTGTAAAAAAAAAAAGAAACTAGGGTTTCCTTTATGCCCTTAATTATTTATATCATTGGACAACTTATTCAATTTGTCATTATGTATAATACACAATTCTATCGTAAACTCAAATATCTTAGACAGACATATATATATTTCGTCAGGGTTCCACCTTACTCGTCATGGACCCACTAATTCCAACAGTATTAATTAACTTCATTTATTGTAATGTTAATTGAATTAAATTATGAAGATAACATAAGAAAATTAATTAAAATATTATTGATTTTGTAAAATACTTCATCTGCTTCAAAATAGAAATTATTTTAAAATTTTTTATATTATATATTTTTTTGTACTACTAGCGTTACATTTAATAATTTATCATAATATCACCCTTATTTTACATTTTTAACACAAATTTAATGTATTAATTTTTTTATGTATCTAAGTAAAATGATATAACAATCAACTAAATATCAACTTAAGATATATTAAATATACTCTTATTTTATGTACAAAACCTTAAACGAATATCTATTTTGAAAAAAAAAAGCAACATATATTTTGAGAAAAATTAATTTTACAAAGTAGAGTGTTATTTAAAAACAAAGACACAACCATTTTCCAAAAACAAATTTAATATCAAATTTTGTGACAACTAATTCAAAAGAAAAAAAAAGTTGAAATAGAAAAATTGAAAGCAATATTATTTCTTCCTTTTTTAAAATAAATATTATTTCTTCCTAAAAATGAGAATAATGTTAGGAATTAATTTGTGCCATTTAAATTACAAAATAATTCTACAAAACATGCAAAGCTTTATTACAAACGTCTGTCTTCGTGACCGTTAAATGAAGGTGAGCGTTACGTAGACAAAACCATATGCATCTCATCACAAATATTTGTAGTTTCTGGAGGAAGAGGAACTACATAATGGAAAACACTACAAGGAAAATGAAATTTTTGATGATCAGAATTCGACGAATTTCGTTAAAAATTATAATTTTTTTGACGCGATTCATTGAAAGAGGTTCGTCGAAAATAGCATCGTCAAAAGATTTGGGCAAAAAAAAATTATTGGAATTTTTATAGCGCCGTAAAATTTATGACTAATTTTGTTGAAAATATAGCTAAAAAACGATGTCGAAATTTTAATCCGGTGGCTGGAAAAATGAGAATTAATGTTGTGATGAATTTCGTTGAAAAAATTTGTTTGAAAATGATTATTTTTAGTGAAATCGAAGTAAAGATCCTACAAAATCGAAATACGACCCTTTTTGGGACGTAAAACATGTAAACTATACGTTACACAATTATATGCGTTACATGATGAATGAACGAATCATATGCAAATTATCTAATCTAACAATAGTAAAGACTTCTTCACCAACAACAGGTAAATAAATCCTCACATAAGAATTGACCTAATTTTTCAGAGGCTCCATCCAAAAATCGTATTTTCCATTCCATAACTAAACGCAATAATTATCCTCATAATTTTGAAGTCATAGGAGGGAAAAAGAAGGCAATTAGGCTATATTACAATAGAATCACCAAGCGCATAGATCAATTGGCGTGAGGTTATTCTAGCTTAACCAGAGATTTCAAGTTCGAGCCCTGGGTACGCAGTTGCATTAAAGCTTGGTTGAGAGAGCCCAGCTCGAACGAGGATTAGTCTGAGATGTCCAGAATACCTCGTACTTCAGACCAAAAAGGCTATATTACAATAGATTTGTGCTATATATTTGCCTAACTATACAAGACTTTTTTTAAAATTTATGTATAAATAGAGAATAAACTAAATAGTTTTATATTTTAAAATTTTTTACTATACTTTAGTGATATATTTTTAAATCAATTGTCAAAAGTTCAATAGATTAATTGGATAATTTAAATAAACATTTAAATATACAAAACAAAAGAAAATACAATTTAAAATTATATTAAAACAACAAATATAAGTGCAATTATGATAATTTCATAATCTATTTATAGTTAGTCGACTCAACTCTTAATTACACTAACTCTTGCTTAAAACACAAGTAAATATTGCATCTCTGCTTCTAATTTCACTCGGGAAGCTTGTAGAATTCATGCAAAATTTCCTAATTTTTCAGGAAAGATGGAAAAAAAAACCTAAAACAATTAGAAAATAAAGAAAGATGTAACAAAAATTTAGAAAAACGCTTAACGTGGTAACGGAACGTGACGCTATGATGCTTCACTGGAACCGGTGAATCCTCCGCTTGCGTCCCAGGGACGTATTTCATACGATTTTCCGACGATGCTGCGCTTCTGGTTTACGGTCCCATCGTCGCAGAGGTATTGGGGAAAGTAATCCAGGAAGCCTTTGCTTCCCAGTTCGTCAACTCCATGGAAAAGGAAGTTCCTCACCAAGTCCTATTGTCAGATGTAAGTCGACAATAAGGTACTGTATCCAAATACAATCACCGAACTACGTAAAGAATGGTTACCTTTGCGAGCGTTTCGCCGATCAACTTTCTCAGAATTCCATGTCCTGGATCCTGCATTCCGAGATTTGCAGCACGAAATATGTCAGTGCACATATAAATCCTACTGGTGATTCGGCTCTCCTGCTTATAATTCTTATTGAACCTTTCACATTAGAAACTGGGAACTAGTCCCGGGTTAGGCCTAAACGTTGAACAATTAATGAAAAAGCTGAACAGATAACGTGTGCATAAGCAAATGAAGGGAAAAAGGTAACCAAAAGACGTTACTACATGCTTTGGACTCATACCGATGAACATTGTTGGATATCTTTGGCAGTATGGAAAACTACAGGCGAGGAAGGTCATGTAATTACCTTTTCTTCTCTCCAAGTGAGATACTTGTGCTGTGCTTCACAATTTGAAATAATCCGAGACAACGTAGTCTCCTCTACCGCTTGGTTAATCAGCTCGAGCCAAACCTGAGACAGGAGCATAGACTAGTGATGTAGTTGTTCTAAGCAGGATAAAAAGACGAAACAGTCATACATACAGGATAATCTACTTTTTAAATCAGTAAGTACAGTCGTACAGATCATCATCACATCAAAACACAAGAGTACAAGCCATTCAGTACCTTATAGTATTCTACAAATGCAGAATATAAATCATCATAAGTATGCTGGCTTGGAGCAAACTTGGACCATATGACAATTGGGGAGAAAAAATCTAAAGATTCGCTTGTAAGTTTTCCACCCCAAGGAAAAAGCTGCATCAAATCTGTTTCAGTAACCACCTCAGAATGACTGGTTAAAAAAATGATTTCCCAACTAATGTGCCAGGCATAAGCAGTAGACTTACCTCAGCATACTTGAGACCTAAATGCATTAACCTGCTATAGTACTTCTCTTTGTAATCTTTATTCTCGATCACATTGTATAAAGGATTAAGGTCCCTGACAATATTTAAGAAAGAAAGCATTAATTCCAGATCAAGTGAGAAAAAATCGAGGATTTGGGTTCGGATGATATAAGTTTTCTTCATGCATCAAGTCATGAATATACGCAACAGAAGAAACGTGGAAACAAAGAGAACACACAGCAATTTATGCAATTCGGCCGATGCGACCAACGTAAAAAAAAAAATTATTATATTATCAGTCACCAAAAGGTGGAACCAAAAGCTTACAAGTAACAAGAGACAAATACAAGCCATTATATATCAAAGATGCACTAAGTGTAAGATTGCGACCTGTAAGAGAGAAAACGGTGAAAGAAACTTACAGCACTACTATGTTCGCGGCAGGAGTAGAGAAGAAGTTGGCACAAAATATGGGAACATCAAATTCTGGTCTGGCAAAGGCAGCAAAATCCAATATCTGCAAACATTGTGTATCATAGAAATTAGGCCTTTTGCATCTATCTGTCCCCATGACATTAGACCGTGCCCCAACCCCCTGATAGAAAACGATACCTGCATTGCTTCATTTTCAATGCTCAGACTACGCAGGTGTCTAATCTTCGGTGCTTCAAATGAAAGCATTTGAAGTTCTGTGCTTCCATCCATTGCAGTCAAAGAACTATACTTTTTCTGGTAACCAAAATAATCATCATGAAGATACAGATTCATACTGAAATGAAAGAACAAAAACTACCAAATCATTCTGAAAGTCTACGGGCTGTGCACACTTCTGTAGATCTATGAACAATACAGGTTATGAAAACCTCCGATTCAAAACCAATTAGCTTGTGTAAGCTCTAAAACCAACATCATTATAAACCACTCGATACTCTTCTACTTCTCTGATGTGGAATACATTCCTAATAATCACCTTATAAGAATTCTACTTCATGCACAATGTGCCGGTTGCTAATGAACACGGTCTGTATATCCAATTTCCGAAACATTCATCCAAGTAAAAATAGATAACATTTCAGCTAATGAAGAACATAAAGATTTCAACTTTCAAAAGATCCAATTGCATAAACATTCCCCATTTCTCCAAGACAGAAACCAGCTAAAAAATGCAAAGGTGAAACATTACATTATCAACATTCCAAAAGCAAGCAAATCAATCACAAAATCACATTTCTTCTCATTTTCAAACAAAAGGACGAATCAATAAACACTACAAGAGAAACAAAACAGCAAAATCATGGCCAAGTAAGTTGATTTATAACTAAATGAAACACCCAAAAATGCTTCACTATTCTCAAAATTTAAAACCATCCAACACTATACAAAACTATACCTTCCCACTTCACATAAAACTAAAGTCAACACATATCTACTCCTAACTAATAAAAACCACACACACAGACTATACTATAAAGTAAGAAAACAGAAGAACCTGGAGAGATGAAGGGACCAAAAGGGTATCCTTTTTGGTCTCATTAAGAGCAAAGTTGATAAACTTCTGGTAAGAAAAAGCTGAGAGAATGAAGAGTGGCTTGAGCTTGTTGGTTGGGAAGAAGGCTGTGTTGGTAAGATGATGAGGTTTTGGTGGTGAGAGTAAAAGGGAAGTTCTTACAAGAGAAGCAGAGGGGTTCATTGAGGTGAGAGAGATTCCACTTTCTTACACTGTCAACAAGTCTTGAAGACATGTGTGAGAGAATCTAGTTAAGTCGGTTTTTTTATGTCATGCTTTGTCACTATATGTGTTGTTTAGAATTTAGATGTTTCCATATATTCAGGGATTTGTCAATACAGCTTTAAAAACTGAACCGGAATCGTCGGAACAGGTTAAGTCTGGTTTCATAAACTATGCGATAGTAAATTGACGGTTTACTTTTTGAGTTGACAATTCATTTAATTTTTAATAAAAATCGAACTAGAATCTGAATTTTCTGTTCGCAATCGGCCTGAAATCAAAATCAAACCGGCTCGAATGTTGTTATACATTCAACCACTTGTCTTTTAAACAAGAGTGGAGTGCAAGGGAAGAACTTACCTAGACGCGAAAATATATACTATATTGATTCAAAAGTCCTCCTTTAACAAAGAGGATTTCACAAGTAGTATTCAGGACTGGTCAACCATTGGGCTACTATGGCTCTTGGGCTTTGTTCTCTCTAACCCACCATTTTATGGTATGGTTAGCAACAGACAAGGCTAATCCACATTGTACCAGACCATTTCATCAGTATGCTTTGCTTGGAGAAAGATTGATTGGAAATCGTTGGTTGGTCCAACCAAGAAAGACATAGGAATTTATGGGCGTAAGGTTCTTTTTCTTCTCTTATGATATTTCGAGTTATATGGTATGGCTTTCTTTCGAAAGTAGCGACTTCATTGCAAAACACTCTCCATTTGTTCTTCCGCAAGCCTGTTATTCCCTTCTTCCTTCCTTAATCAAACACTATTCATAGGCACCAGCCTAGCTAATTATTGAAAGTAGTTGCTGAGTTTCGAACATTGATGACACCACAAGGAAGGGGCAGGAAATCCCCTTGTCATTTATCTTGATTCGCTTGCCCAACTCTACAAATTGGAAGAGTTAGATTGGTTTAAGGAATAAGGGGAAGAGGAAGCCTTTCTTCATAATATATTTTTTAATGTCCAAAATACCGTTAACGGGTTAAGGTCAGTAGTCTTTACTCAGAGTAGTCACTAGGAGAAAGAAATAGCTATCTTTATTGTATT
>CANYCX011013883.1:0-22565 GCA_948193385.1 Breynia disticha f. nivosa | reverse complement strand
GTCATGTTCAGAACCCACCGAGCAGAGGTGGATTAACACTGGGGTCACAAACACACATTATCAAATAATGCTGAGATGTGATCGTGTCACGATGATACGAGGTCGATTCCAGCTGAGACGAATTTGAGTCAATTGGAGACGTCATTGAGTCACGTCAAGAGAGTCTAGTCATGCTAAAATTGGGTCGAGTCCTGTTGAGACGCGGTCGAGTCACTCCAAGACAGGGTCAAGTCATATCGAGACTGGGTGGTGTCATGCCGAGACGAGGTGGAGTCACGCGAGACAGAATGGAGTCACATCGAGACGTCGTCGAATCATATCTAGATGGGGTCGAGTTACGCCGAGATGGGATTGATTCACGTCTAGATGGGTCTAGTCATGCCGAGACGGGGCCACCCACACCTAGATTGAGTCAAGTTACATAGAGACACAGTTGAGTTATGCCAATACAGGATCCATTCATGGCAAGACGTGGTTTATTCACGCCATGATATGGTTGAATCAAGCTGAGATGTAGTGAAGTCACTTCAATACGCAGTCCAGACACCCCGAAAGGGGTCTAATCAAGTCCAAACATGATCAAGTTAGGCCAATATTTGGTCGAGTCATGCCAAGAAAGGGTCGAGTCATGAGGAGATGCAATTGAGTCACACCGAGATGGGATTGGATCACTCCAACTGGTGCTCGAGTCACGCCAAAAAAGGATTGAGTCATGTCGAGACATAGTCGAGTCACGCCTAGTCGAGGCCGACTCTCACCAAGATGCGGTCCAGTCATTCAGAGACGGGGATGATTCGTGCTGAAACACAGTCGAATCACACCAAAAAGCGATCAAGCCATGCCAAGACTCTGTCGATTCACACCAAGACGGGGTCGACTCACCCATAGACACAGTTGAGTCATGTTGAGAGGCAATCGAGACATGCCGATACGTGGTCAAGTTATGCCTAGTAAGAGTCTAGTCATGTTTAGATGTGGTCGAATTATACCAAGATTGGTTTGAGTCACTTCGAGATGCGGTCGAATCGTATAGAGGGACAAGTCACGCTGAGATGCTATTGAGTGACGCCGATAAGGGGTCAAGTCACGCCGAGATGGGGATGTGGTTAATTCACACAGAGACGCAGTCGAATAACGCCTATAGATGGTCAAAGCACCAGGAGACACGGTCCACTCACGCCAAGATAGGATCGAGTCATGCCGAGAGGCGTTAAAGTCAAGTCAAGAAGGGATTAGGTCACGTCGAGACCGTTTGAGTCTGGCCGAAATATGGTCGATTCATATTGAGACATTGTGGAGTCATGTCGAGATGGGGACGTCGTACAGAGATCCGGTCTAAAGATGCCAAAACGAGGGCGAGTCACGTTGAGACGAGGTGTAGTTATGTTCAGATTACTTTGATAAGCGGTCTAGTTACACTCGATTCCCATTGAGAGGTGGTCGATTCACGCTCAGATCACGTCGAGACGTGCCCAAGCCACTTCAAGATCGGGCAGAGTCATGTTGAGTTAGGGTGCAGTCACATCGAGACGTGTAGAGTCACGGTGAGACGTAGTGAAGTCACATTGAGATGCGGTCGAGTCACGCTCGAATCATGCCATGACGCAGTCGAGTTACACCGAGACAACGTCGAGTCACTATAAGAAAAAATCAATTCACGATGAGACAGAATCAATTCATGTCTTGATGCCGTCGAATCACACCGAGTAAAGCCGATATGGGACAGAGTCTTACCAACATAGGGTTGAGTTACACCAAGACGGGGTCTAGCGACACAGAGGGTAGGTCGAGTCACATCGATACAGGGTTAAGTAACGGTGAGATGCAGTGGATTAACGTTGATAAGTGGTTGAGTCACGCTCAGATGTAGTGAGATGCAGTTACGTCACGCTTAGATCACATTGAGAAGTGGTGGAGTCACCCTTGGGTCACACTTATACAAGCTCGAATTATGCTTAGATCACGCGAAGATGTGGTCAAGTTGAGATGGGGTTGAGTCACACCGAGATGGGGTTGAGTCAAGTTAAGACGGGTTCGAATCACCTTCAAATCGTGCTGAGATGCAGTCGAGACACTCCAAGACGGAATCGAGTCACGCCGAGAAATAGTAGAGTACCCCCAAAATGCTGTCTAGTTACGCCGAGACGAGGTCGAGACATGCCGAGATGCAGTCGAGTCATGCTCGAGTCGCATCAAAATGCGATCGATTTATGCCAAGACGGGGTAGTGTCACGCTCACGCCATGACACGGTTGAGTCAGGTCATTACATCGTTGGTTCACGCCGGGATGCGATCGAGCCAAGCTAGAATCACACCAAGACGACTTCGAGTCACGCTGAGAGGTGATTGATTCAAATGTGTATCATGTTGTGACGAGGTCGAGCCCTGCTCCAATAACGTTGAGAAGAGGTTAAGTCATATTAAAATCACTCCGAGAAGCGATCAAGTCAAGCTCGGATTATGCCAAAATGTGATCAAGTCACGCTAGGTCAATGTAGAGACGTTGTGGAGTCATGCCAAGATGGGGTCAAGTCACGTTCGACTCATGTTTTGATCACACTAACACACAGTCGTGCCAGGTTCAGATCACCCCAAGAAGCAATCGAGTCAAGCTCGGATCTCGATCAAATGCGGTCGATTGAAACTCGGATCCCACTAAGACGGTGTGGAATCATAATGAGATGGTCTCGTGTCCCGTTGAGACAAGGTCTAGTCACAGTTATACCCAATCATGTCATCCTACGGTCAAGTCACACTGAGATAGGGTCGAGTCGCTTAGAGACGTAATCAAGCCATGTTATGACAGAGTTGAGTAAAGCCGAGATGGGGTTGAGGCACGCTAAGATCATGCTAAGACATGATCGAGTCAAACTGAGACGGGATCGAGTCAGGCCTAGACAGAGTGGAGTCAGGCTAAGAATAAATCAAGTCATAGAGAGACGGGGTCGACACACACCAAGATGGGGTCGAGTCAATGTGAAATGCAATTGATTCGCGCTCAGATCAAACGCAGATGCGTTCGAGTAATGCTCAGACAGGGTCGAGCCATGCCGAAATGGGGGGACTCACGTCGAGACATGGCTAAGTCACATTGAGAAGTGTTTTGGAGTCACGCCCAAACGGGGTCGAGTCACGTCCAGATAGGGTCAAGTTACCTTGACACACGGTCGAGCGATGCTCAAACCCTATCGAGATGCATTCGAGTCTCAATCAGATCACGCGGAGAAGTGGTCGAGGAATGTTCAGATCGTACAGAGACGTTGTCGAGTCACATTTCAATCACGTCGATAAGTGGTCGAGCAAAGCTCAGACCATGTCAAGACGAGATCGAGTCATGCTCCTGTCACACTATGGGGTCATATCATGTTCGAATTATTCTTAGAGACATTCGAGTCACGCTGGGATCACGTTAATATGTTGTCAACTCACACCGAGACAAGGTCGAGTCACCCCGACATGCGACTCAGTCATTCAGAGATGAGTTCAAGTCATGGTGACACCTAAGCGAGCCATGCTAGGATCACGACCAAACGAGTTTGAGTAACAACCAAACGTGGTCAAATCATATTGAAACGTGGTTGAGTCATGCTGAGATTGGGTCGAGTCATACCGAGATGGGGTCAAATCACCCCAAGATGGGGTCGAGTCATGTTGGGACGCGGTTGAGTCATGCTCGAATCATGACCACATGCATTCTAGTCATAACCAGACGGGTCAAATCACGCTAAGACGATATCTAGTCATGCCGAGGTGGGGTCGAGTCATGCTTGTGTCACGCCCAGACGCTATTGACTCATGCTTAGATGAGGTCATATGACTTTGAAACGAGGTTAACTCACGGTAAGACCTGGCCGAGTAACATCGAGACAGGGTTGAGTCTTGTTGAGATGACGTTGAGTCTCGTTGAGATGACGTCGAGTCTCGTTGAGACACAAATCAACTCTCACCCAAATGCAGTCGAGTTATGCCTAGAAGCAATCGAATCGCGCCGAAAAGGGATAGAGCCATGCGGAGACGCGATCGAGTCCCGTTGAAAGACATTCGATTCACGACAAGATGGGATCCATTCATGCTGAGGCTCGGTCGAATCACACCATGACGCGATTGAGTCACTTGGAGAGACGGAATCTAGTGACGCAGTTTAGTCATGTTGAGAAGCAATTTAGTCACATCGAGAGGCAATCCAGTCACGCAGAGACAGGGTTGAGTCACATAGAGCCGAGATCGAATAACCCTAGATGGGGTCAACTAAGTCCCAAAAAAGGTCGATTTACGCTAAGATGCAGTCGAGTCGCACTGAGACAGGTTGAGTCACTCTGAAATGGGGTCGAGTCTTGCTTAGATACGGTTGAGTCACGCAAGAAACACATCTTGATGATTTTGAGGAACACTCAAACGGGGTTGAGCCATGTCGAGACATGGTCGAGTTATGCCGAGATAGTGTAGAGTCACGACGAGAAGGGTCGAGTCGCATCCTAGCTCGATCGAGTTTCGCCGAGACGGATTGAATCACTATCGAATCAGTTTTAGATGCAGTTGAGTCAAGATTGAATCACTCCGAGACACGGTCAAGTCACGCTCAGAACCCACTGAGATGCGTCGATTCATGCTGGGGTCACATCGACATGTTATCGAATAATGTCGAGATGTGATTGTGTTATGACCATATGTAGTAGAGTCGTATTGAGATAAATTCAAGTCAATTAGTGAAATCATCTACTAACATTGAGGGGCAGCGAGTCACACCGAGACAGGGTTGACTCACGCTACGCCGTTACATGGTCGAGTCTTGTCGTGACGGGATCGGGTCAAGCCATTATGCGATGGCGTCAGGCTCGGATCACAACTAGAGGACTTCGAGTCACACTGAGATATTCTTGAGTCAAGCTTCGATCACACTAAGACAGAGTCGAGTCTGCTTAGATCTCTTTGAGAAGAGGTCAAGTCACGATCAGATCATGTCAAAAAACGATCGAGTCAAGCTCGGATCACGCAAAAATGTGACCGAGTCACGCTTGGGTCATTCAGATATGTTGTCGAGTCATGCCAAGATGAGGTCGAATCACGGTCGAGTCACACTGTGACCACACGCACACGCAGTTGAGTCATGTTTAGATCACGCTAAGAAGTAGTCGAGTCAAGCTCGAATCACGCTCAGATGTGGTCGAGTCACACTCATGTCACACTGAGATACTGTAGAATAATGACGAGACTATCTCGTGCCATGCCAAGACAAGGTCATTTCATATTGTGACGCGGTTGAGTCCTGCTTGGATCACGCGGAGACCCGTCGATTAACGTCAAAAGAGGGTCGAGTCATGGCGAGTTCACTCTGAGACGGGATCGAGTCACACTAAGACGCGGTCTAGTGATCCTCGAATAATGCAAGGACGAGATTATGTCACGCCGAGACAAGATCGATTCACGCTGAGACAAGATCAAGGTGCTTCGAGATTGGCTCGAGTTGTGATGAAAGGCGACATTATAATCTCCAAAATTTAGCTAAGCTCATATTATGATTAACACATCCATCCATGACTATACTCGCATAAGTTCTAGGATATTGGATGTGTAATTTAGCTTCTCTCAAGATTCTATAACTCCACATTGTAATTAACTCTTATAAATGTTCTAATCTTTCTCTCCACGTATTTAATCCTTCATGAAAACTTCTAAGTACTGCTAACCTATTGGACTATATACCTCTCCTATTGTATCCATAGTTATCATTTCTCCAAAAGTCTCTCTCATTTCAACTTTTATAATTATCTCCATGCTCAATTCGTCACATCTATCGAGTAATGTCATCCTAAGGTAGGTAAACAAAGCAAATGATTGCGCGTTATAGAAGAAAAATGTAGAAGATATTTTAGAGATATGTCCTACCTTAGTAAAGAAAAATGCGCAAGAAGCGAAAGAATTGCTTCTTTAAACAAAATAAAATCATGACATTACCTTCAAAAGGTGAGGGCGAGCAATAGAAAGCCTCAAATGATTTACACTCCAAGTTCTGATCCTCAATTGTTTATTTTCATTCTATTTTAATTCTACCATTGTCTCCCAATTTATTTGATCTCCTTACTTCACAATCATTTTCCTGATATCGTCAATTATATGTATCATTTGCTCTCTCAAAATCGTACTATTACTTTACTTCCAAATTTCAAGCATCATTTTACTTTTCACTCTTCCAAGATTCCTTTAATTATATAACCATCAAAGTTCTCTCTTAATGCTTACAAGACAATACTCGTTTACTAACTTTAAATTAATCCCCGAGATTTAGGAAGAATGCTTGCGTTCTTCACTTTATTTGATTTTCCTATCTCCGACTCTGTTAACCATTTTTTGAATTTTCATGTTCCATTTCTTATTCAACCATCAAAGATAATTAAAATTTTCCCGTCTTCTCGCTTTCGTACTTAGTTCACTATTATACTCTCTTTATTCATTTCTTTCTTTTTAATAAAGTCACCGATAATTTCAATTCTGTCATTTTTGTTCTCTTCATCTAATCACATTTCCCAATAAAATCACCGATTTTCAAAAATTTCCACTTTTGTATCCTCTCCACATGTTACGCCAAAGTGGAATAACTTGCAGCGAGAAATCATCAAGTAGTGCCATGATACCATATGGGGCTAACCTTGTTGGAGCGTGCACATTTTTGGCCTCGCTTGTGAGATGATATGGAGGCCTATGTTAAGACATGTCTTGTGTGCCAACAGGAAAAGTGGAGAACAAGTCCCTCGCGGGTTTGCTATAAATGTTCTCGATCCCCGAGAGACCATGTGAGAGCGTCTCAATGAACTTCATTATTGGTTTCCTATAGGTTAAGGGGCAAGGCAACAAAATGGTGGTTGTGGATTAGTTTAGGAAGTATGGAGTATTTACGCCCGTGCCAAAGAAGTTCGCAGCATAGGATGCTGCTCACATATTCTTTAAACACATGGTCAAGTATTAGGGAATACCACAATTTATCATTATCGACCAACACACAAGGTTTACAAGTCGATTTTGTACGAAGTTGTTGAAGCTTATGAGGTCTGAGTTGAACTTCTTAACAACCTTTCATCCTCAAACCGATGGGGAAATAGAGCATGTTAATGATTTATTTGAGTTCTACTTGTAGCATATGTGAGTGCCAACCAACAAAATTACGTCAAGTTACTTGATGTTGGCAACAGAGCAATTAATAATGGCACCACACATTTCGGATATTGGTTATCAAGGTAAGATTCTGGGGTTTACTTATTTGGCAAAGGATGGCATGAGAATGCCAAGATGGCTAAGGCACATTTGGCGAGAGTGCCACGACGATGAAAAATGGGCCGATAATAAGAGAAGACACCAAGAGTTTGATGAGGGAGACTTGGTGATAGTGAATCTCCTTGCCCATAGCAATTCTTGAGAAGGTGCACATTGAGGCTTGATTCAGATGTTTAATGGTCCATATCCCGTATAGAAGAGAATGGGAGGTTAGCATACCGATTCAAGCTTCCTTCTAACTTAAGAGTTCATATGGTGTTCCATGTGAGTTTTCTTAAACCATACTGAGAAGACAGTAGGAATCAATCAAAGCGCGCACAGCTTATCGTGAGGACGAAATACCATCACAATGATTCATGATGAAGGGTTCACTTCTTCATCACAAAGAATATTTAGTCAAGTGGAAGGGTGAGCAGAAGAGCCAAGCTACTTGGAAACATGAGTTGTCAATTTGAAATAGTTTTTTCATGAATATTATAGATATTTCTAGTTGGCTAATCTACACCTTAGGATGAAATAGATCTCCATCGTCCATTGAGGAGGTGGAACTCGAAAATATAACCCTTGGTGGGTTCATTTGTATACACCTTACATTTAATATGAGCTCGACACGACTATGCCTCAATAAGATTCGGGCGTGACTTGACTGCGTCTTGACATGATATGGGCATGACTCCACCCTGTCTCACCATAATGAGTGTAATTCGTCCCTGTCTCGACCACATTTCAATTTCTCTAGATTGAATCTCGATATGACTCAATTGCGTGTCATAATGACTCGACCGCATATCAAAGTCCCACGTCCTATATCAGCAAGACTTGACCACTTCTCGGCGTGAGTCCACCGCATGTCGACTTGACTCGACCGCTTCTTGAGATGACGCAAACCGTCTTGGTATGAGTCTACCCTGGCTCAACATGGCTCGACCCTATATCCATGTGGCTTTACCTCGTATCAGTGTGACTCGACCTCCACCTTGTAGCCTGAGTGCATCTCGACGTCACTGACTTTGTCTCGATGTGACTGATCGTATCTCGACATCACTCGACCACGTCTCGGTGTGACTCGACAGCGTCTCCGTGTGACTCGTCCTCGTCTCAGTGTGACTCGACCACGTCTTGAAGTGACTATAAAACATCTCAACGTGTCTCGTCCGAGTCTCAGAGAGACTCAATCTCGTCTTAGCATGACTCGACCGTATCTCGGCATGAATTAATCTTGTCTCGGCACAACTGTAGCGCGTCTAGAAGTGATTCGATCCCATATCAGTGTGACTCAACAGTGAGTCCACTTGACTCTTTCTTTTTTTAGCATGGCACGACTGTGTCATGGGATAACTCGATCGTGTCTGGACATGACTCGACCTTGTCTCCACGTGATTGTCCCCACCTCGACGTGACTTGACCACATCTCGGTATGATTGTGCCCCTTCTCAACATGACTAAACCCGTCTCAAAGTGACTCAATAGCTTCTCGGTGTGTCAACCTCATCTCGTAGTGACTTGACTCCTTCTCAATGTGACTCGACCCTGTCCCAGCGTGATTGGGTCCCATCTCGGTGGAATATGAGAGTGACTAGACTGCCATTCGACGTGACTCGACAGCATTTTGGGGTTACTCGAATGTGCCTCGACGTGATTCAACCCCGTCTAGATGTGAATTGAGCGCGTCTTGGCTTGAGTTGATTGCGCCTCAGCTTGATACTAGCGTGACTGGACCACCTCTTGGCATGATCCAACTTGACTCGAGCGCATCTCAGCGCGATCTAATGATGACTCTATCGATTATCTACAAGATCTAAGCATGACTCATTATTTCTCAACATGATTCGAGTTCGACTCGACCACATCTAAGTTGGAATCGAACATCACTCGACCATTTCTCATTGTGAATCGACCATTACTCTAAGTGACTTAACTCGCCTCGGCGTGCTTCGACCCTGTCTCGACATGACTCTACCCAGAATCAGAGTCACTCATCTGCATTTAGGCCGGACACACCCCATCTCACCGAGACTCAGCCTCGTATCGACGTGACTCAACCATGTCTCCAAGTGACTGGACGGGGTTTTGGCATGACTTGACCATGTCTCGTCATACTCGACCGCGTCTCGGCTTGGCTCGGTGCTGTCTCGATGTGATTCGATCTCGTCTCGTCATGACTCGACCTTGACTTGGCTTCACTCGACCGAGTATTGGAATGATCCGACTATGAGTCAATCGCTATTCAGCGTGACTTGGTTGTGTCTCAGCGTGACTCAATCCTATGTCGACATGACTCCACTATACCTCGACATGACTAAACCACATCGTGATACTCAACCATGTCTCGGCGTGACTCAACCCCAGCTCTGCATAACTTGACCTTGTCTAGACATGACTCAACCGTGTCTCTAGATGACTAGACCTTGTCTCGGTATGACTCTACCCTGTCTTAACATGACTTGACCTCTTCAGAACATGAGCTAAATGCATCTGGACGTCACTCAATCCCTTCTTGGCGGCTTGACTTGACGACATCTCGATGTGACTCTATCCCATCCCGTCTTGACTTCACGCTGTCTCGTCGTGACTCCACAGTGTCTTAGATAAAAAGAGATGAATCGATAGCATGTCAACACTACTTGGCAGCATCTCGATGTGACTCAATCCATCTCGACGTGACTCAACTCTATCTCAGTGTGACTCGACCTCATCTCTGCGTGACTCAACTACGTCTAGGTATGCTCTAAACATGACACAATTGCGTCTCAGTGGGATTCGAGCGTGACTCCACAACGTCTCTGTGCAATCTGAGTGTTACTCCACCTCGTCTCGGTATGACTCGACCATGTCTCGGTATGACTTAACCCTGTCTTAGTGTGACTCACCTGCGTCTCGAGGTGACTAGATCACATGACGACGTGCTTTGACCCTGTCTCGACGTCACTCGACCCTATCTCGACATGACTCAACCTTCTCTCGGCCTGAGTAGAGTGCATCTCGGTATGACTCTGTCGCCTCTCGACGTGACTCGACCTTGTCTTAGTGTGACTAGACCGTGTCTCTGCTTGACTCGGCCCTATCTCAGCATGACTCAACCACGTTTCAGCGTGACTCAACCTCGTCTCATCTTTACTGCAACTCGTCTCGGCATGACTTAACACTGTCTCTACTTGACTCGACACTGTCTTGGCATGACTTTATCCCATCTTGACATGATCCAAGCTTGACTCGACTAAGTCTCAGGATGATCTGAGGTGGAGTTGCTCACATCTTGACGTGATCCGACTATGACTTGATGTCGTCTCTGCGTGACTCGACTGTGTCTTAACGTAACTCCATCCTGTCTCGGTGTGACTCGACCCCATCTCGGTGTGATTTGACCATGTCACTAAGTGACTCAACAAGTTCTCACATGCCTTCATCGCGTCTAGGCTTAATATAAGCTTGACTCGAGTACATCACGGTATGAGCTGAGCGTGCCTCGACCGCGTCTTATTATGATCTAAGCTTGACCAAACTACATATCGGCATCATCTGAGCTCTACTCGACCGCACCTCGGTAAGATCTAAGCATGACTCGAACCCATCTCAGCGGGATTTGAGCATGATTCTACCCTAACTCAGCGTGACTCGACTACATCTCAAAGTAGCTCGACCCTTCTCAACGTGATTCGAATTGAACTTGGTTTGACTTGATCATGTCTCTGAGTGACTCGACCCTTTCTGTGCGTGAATTGACAACATCTTGATGCGATTTAAGTGTGACTTGACCCCATCTCAATGTGACAAGATAATGTTTTAAGGTTGCTCAACTGTATCTCAACGTGACTATATGTCGTTAATGACTCAACGTTATCTCGATGTGATTTGAAAGTGACTCGACCCTAATCGGTATGAGTCGGCCCATCTCAGTGTGACTCAATTGCGTCTCGACGTAATTCCAACTTGACCACGTCTCAACGTGATTCGAGCTAAACTCAAGCTCATCTCAGATGGATTCAAGGATGACTCCACTGCATCTTGGTGGGATCTGAGCGTGTTTTTATCGCTTCTCGATGTGATTCAAGCGTGACTCGACCGCGTCTCAACGTGAATCAACCCCGTCTCAACATGACTTGACCATGTCTCTATGTGACCTGAGTCGTCTCGGCGTAACTCAACCCTGTCTAGGCAAGACTCAACCTATCTCGATGTGATTCAACCCATCTAGGCATGACTAGACCCTATCCTGGTGTAACTCAAACCTCTCCCTAGGTGAACTCCATCATGGCATGACTCGACCCCAAATCGGTGTGACTTAACCCCATCTCAGTGTGACTCAACCCTGTCTCTCCATTACTCGACCCCATCTCGGTGTGGCTCAATCCCGTATCGTTGTGACTAAACAATGTCTCAACTCGACTTATCCCTTCTCTATGTTACTCGAACGTATCTTGGCATGATTCGAACGTGACTTGTCTGCGTCTCAACGTGACTTGTCCATGTCTCGGAGTGACTCAATCCTATCTTAACGTGACTTCACCATATCTCTGTATAAATTGACCCCGTGTGACTCGACTGCATCTCGGTGCGATCTGATTGTGACTCGACTGAGTCTCAACAGGAATCGAACGTGACTCGACCCTATCTTAGTATGATTCGACCGTGAGTCCACCCCGTCTCGGTGTGCCTCGCCCTATTTTTAGAGTCACTTGACCGCGTATCACTGTGACTGGACCACGTCTCCACGTGACTCATCCCCATCTTTTCATCACTCGACCGCAACTCAATTTGAATCAACCCTATTTGTGTGTGACCCGAACTTGTGTCGGCATGACTCACTCTTGTCTTGATGTGACTAAAAAATGTCTTGGTGTGACTCGATTTTGTCTCTGCATGACTCGACCATTTATTGGCGTGATTGGACCGCGTCTCGGCATAACTTGTCCCTACCTCGGCGTGACTCAACCGTGTCTCAGTGCAACTAGATCGCATCTTAACAAAAGTTGCCCCGTCTTGGCATGACACGACCTTACCTCGATGTAAATCCACCCGGTATCTACGTGATGATCCCATCTAAACATGAGACATATCATTGTGACTCGATCGCGCCCGTGATCTAACCGTGTCTCCACTTCATCTCACCGTGAATCTACCTCGTGCTAGCATGACTCAACCACGTCTCCGCGTGACTCGACTGTATCTCGAAATGACTAGACTACATCTCGACGTGACTCTACCGTATCTCGATGTGACTCGAACATATCTCGACGTGACTCGATCGCATCACGACGTGACTCGATCTTGTCTCAACGTGACTTATCCATGAGTCTTCTTAATTGACCTTATCTCGGCGTTACTCGACTGTGTCTTGTTCTGACTCGACTACAGCTTAACCTGACTCGACTACAGCTTAACCTGACTCGACCCTATCTGACGTAACTGAACCGTATCTCGGCGAGACTCGACCACATCTCGGTGTTACTGGACCTTATCTCATTATTACAGGCAGCTCTCTCAGGGATATTGGACACTATCTCTACATGAGTGCATAGCTTTCCTATATGGCTTGACCTCATCTCGACGTGGCTGGACCCGTCTCAGAGTGACTCCATCCCATCTTAACACTACTCGACCCTCTCTTGACGTGACTAGACCTTGTCTAGGCGTGATTGGATCGTGTCTCGATGCGACGGGATCCCGTCTCAGCATGACTCGACCTCGTCACGCCCAAACCGGACCTTGTCTCAGTGTTACTCGACCCCATCTCAACGTGACTCGTCAGCACATTGAGTTGAGTTGATGTGGTCTTGACAAGACTCGACCCCATCTCGGTGTCATCTGACCATGACTCGATAGCATCTCAGCATAAATCGACCATGTCTCGGCTTGACATGACCCCATCTCGGTGCAACCTGAGCAAGAGTCGACCCCGTGTTGGCATGATCTGAGCTTCATTTTACCGCTTCTCGGCATGATCAGAGCATGACTCGACCGCATCCCAGAGTGATCTGAGCATGCCTCAACTGCATCTCAACATGATCCGATCGTGACTCGACCGTGTCTAGGCTTGATCGTAGCATGACTCGACTGTATCTCACTGTGATCTGAGCTTGACTCGAGCGCATCTTGTTCGCTTCTCAGTGTAATCCGAGCTTGACTCTAGCCAATCTCGTCCACGTCTCAGCATGATTCGAGCATGACTAGACCATGTTTTGATGACGTCATGGAATTACCCCACCCAGTCTCGACATTACTCAACCCTATATTAGCGTAAATCGACCCCATCTTGGCATGACTCCACCCTGTTTTGGCGTGACTTGACCGTGTCTCAGCTTGACCTGAGCACGAATGAACCACGTCTTGGAGTAACCCAAGATTAACTCGGCTGCATTTTGGTGTGATCCGAGCTTGACTTAACTACGTCTTGGCATGTTACGCGAGTGACTCGACGATGCCTTACATTTGTCAACTGTGTCTCGGCGTAACTCGACCACATCTCAACATGATTGGACCTCATCTCGGCATCACTCGACCCCGTTTGGTGTGACTCCACCGTATTTCAGAGTGATTTGAATGGGACTCGACCGCGTGTTAGTTCGTGACAAAACTATTGCACATGTTCACACAACCAAGTAATAAGTGGAGTATAAAACTCAATCCAATATCAAACCCTAGGGAAATAGTAGTAAGTCATGCGAGTTAGTATTGCTTATTATGAGTCCAATCAATTAAAGACTTGAGTTTTGAATTAATACTAAATTACGTGAATTTAAATGCAGCTAATTCTAAAATGCGAGAATCATAAAATGAGATTAAAGAAAATCAAGAGATAAAAATGTAAAATGTGTAAACTAAAGCAAAATAATTGAAAATCACTTATGTAAAAACATCAAAAGTAAACCAAAATGAAAATTTCATTCCATTGAAATATAAATGTGAAATCCAAACAAGTAATTAAATGCTCAAAGATGTAAAACAAATAAATAAACTAATTAAACTATCACCCAAGCCAACAAACTCATCTAAAGGAATCCAAGTAAAACCCAATGTTAACCTGGAATAAAAACAAAAAGGAAATAAAAAATCACTCAAAAATTGGAATCAAAATGCAAAAATGTAATGAGGCATCGATCAAAATGTAAAAGCGAATGCAAAATGGAACTAAAACAAGTAATTGAATGAAGAAATGCATGAAATTTAATCTAAAGTCATAACCTAAACCTAAACTCCATCTAAAACGAAGCTTTCTGCACCCCCTCTCCCCGCAAAACTCTTTTTTCTCTTTTGAACAACCCTTCTTATCGATGATTACACTGTTCTATTGCTCAACACGGTCGTGTTGAGTCAAACACGAGTCGTGCTCCATATTTTCTTCAAATAGCATGATGTCAGCACGTGTAGCACGCACCTCGTGTTGAAATAAATTTAGCACGATTTGTGTTGAGTTATATGGCTCAGGCCATAGCAAGGAACACAACACTATGCACTTGCTTTAAAAAATGGGACTATTTATGTAAAAACAATCGACAATCTATGAAGATAGGACTACTTTGTGCTTAAGTATCACATTCAAAATATTTGAGATTTTTTTATTAATTACGATTTTAAATGCGATTTTTAACGAGAATTTAGTTATGATGCGCACATAATATACAACTATAACATGAAATTATGCTCATATTACAAGCACATCAAACTCCCTTACACTTGAATCTTTGCTGGTCTCGAGCAAAGTAGGATCAAGATCAAGCTACTAACCAATCCAAGAGCCAAACATGTAAACATCAATCTTATTCAAATCAAATCAAAATGCAAACGTAACAGTTTATTTGTTGAACTAATTAATAATCTAAGTACCAATTACAAGTTCTAAATAAATGATAAGAATAGTAGATATTTAAGACTAACCAAGTTGCATGTCTAGATTTAAACAGTAATCGACAAATACTTCGTATAGCTCCTATATATTTTAACCATAACCTCTTATTTTCTTTTTCTTCAGTCTTTTCTTCCTTGACTTTATTTTTTTTCTATCTTTGTTTTTTATTTTTATTTTCCAAGAATTTCTTTCTCTTGGACCTTGCTTAGAAGAAAAACATAAATAAATGCTTTTGTTAGGCATTCGATTCTGGCCATTAAGGTAAACACTCATAATTTTGAAGTAAAAGTGCATGCTCATATTCATTAATTAGACGATCATTTGCTTGGAAACAAAAATTGAGGAGGTTTACTGATTAAAGTAAATAAACTAAAGAATCCGCCTAAAATCAGAGTCTTTTATGCCACCTAACTAGAACTAGTCTATCAGTCATGCTCAATTCAAGATTATCAAGTGAAACAAGACAATTGGTGAAAGGCAAATTTATTTTTTGAAATATAGTCCAAGTGCTTGCAGTTGAAAGTGGAATCGCTGAGTATGTAGGTAGAGAAAGCAAGCTATAGTTAGCACTAGCACGTGCTATCTTGGACACAACATGAATCGTGGTGATCTGTCAAAATGGGTCATATGGAATGGCACAGATTGTGTTGATTAATATGAACCAACACGAGCCATTCTGAGAAAATGATCCAGTATTGAACATTTACAATCATAAAAATAATCAGTTATGCAGCATGACCATGGTGCTGAATGACATGAGACGTTTTGTGCTGGAAATGAACTGACGGCACGACACCTATTGAGACATGGAACCTGAAAACAATCCAACAAAACTCAAAATATCTAATCCTTGCACAAAAAAAATCCAAGCAAAATAGCTCGAACTAGCCATATACAATATAAAATACATCTAAACATCATCACAAAAGAATACAAGGCATTTGTTGAAAACGATCGGGAAAATACCAAATACAATACCAAGTATATTACAATATATATAACAAATGTCTGAATGTTGTTTACAAAGTCACAAAAAAGAGTAATAAATCACTCCTGCGGCTGGCAAAATAGAAATGGGGGAACATTACCCAGAAGATACTGTGGTAGAGGATTAACAGGAATGATGGCATACGGATTCTAAGCAGGTGGCGCAAATGATATAGGCACTGCTAAAGTTTCTTGACCACTCCCATCTGTGATCAAATGTCCTGGAATTGGCGCTCAATATCCTATTGATTTTGCGCTGCCCGCTCAACTTACCAGTTTGCATCACAACTGTCGTAATACGTTATCGCCCAATTGCTCAGGATTGGGGAATAAACCTCCGAATGTAGTTGTTGTAGATGTAGGGTGGGCGTTACAATGGTGAGCAGGCTGAGGAGGTATCGAAGGTCACTTTGAATAAGACAAATTGTGCGGTAATGAACTTTACGGTGTTGATGTCGGCTCTAGAAGCTGAGCTACAAGAGAGGGTGAACAGAGATGTTGTTGTTGATGCTCATAGTGGCAGTCAAGAAATCGTGGGATGTTATTATCTCTATAAATCATATTCAAATGTTCATAAAGCTGCATATCCATAACAGAGATAATAGGCTACCTTGTTAGTGACACATAACTCAAATAGTCAATGCTTAACTATTTAGCTATCCTAGCAACAAAGTAAGATCCATATTAATGCCTAAATTGTTGCATTTTTTATTAAAGTGGTCCGTAAATAGATGAGCTACATTAATAGGATGACTTTGTTGACATGCGTACATAGAATCAAGGTAACACCTCGTAGCCACTCCATCTCCATTGATTATCCCTAAGATTGATCGAGTGAGCCATATATGAGTAATCCTCAGGGATGGGTTTTTATACTTGCTTACTTTTGACTGGCTGGGATTATAGGTACTATTAGATAAACCAGTTAGCTGCTTCCAAAACTCCCAAAATCCTAATCATGACTATCAAAAGTTGTACACTCTCTAGGGGAATCTTTTACGGCATCCAGACCTTTCATCACCCTTTCTAATCGTACAAACCACCACTTACGCCAAATTCTTACCTATCTAAAATAAATGGTCCTCCCCTTAAATCCGCATCGAAGGTCACCATAATCTCTAAGAAAAATTACTTACACAACACTAATTTAGTATCCATATCGACATACTCAATTAATTCTCCATGTAATAGCAACCCATTTACATCAAAATCAACACCCAAATCTCCAGCACATCAAAATTTGGACATTTTTCTATGTGTATCTCTCGATTGTAAAGTAAATTTTATCTAACAATCTCATAATCATTATCAAAATTGTTAAAAGAATGAGTAGCAGAAGATTACTTACGCTTATGGGAAGTCAAAGTTGTTTTTAAATTAAGATTGATGAGAAAAGAGTGTTGAATCGTGTTGTTGCCACGTGTGGGGTGTGTGAAGCAAAGTGCATCATGGCATATAAAGCGTTGTGTTGAGCTCCTGTGGCTAGGGAATTAGTGTTTGGGTGCTTCTGAGTAAACGTGGTGAGAAATGTGGGCTGTGGCAATAATGTACATATGCTTCAAATCCACACACAATTGTGTCGAGCTCGGTATGAGTCATGTTGAATTAAGGTTCACTTAGCACGAGATCGTGCTGCTCAGCATGAGGTCGTGCTATCATTTGGAAAAAGTTTTTGAGCATTGGCACAACGTTGTGCAAAAATATGGCACGTGTAAACTGGGTTAGAAAAATGGAGATGAGCACGAATTGTGTCAAGCATGAGCGCGAGACGTCATTTTAGATAATTTGGCATGACGGTTGTTCGACTAAGCAGGCTTAAGGCAGAATTTTATTTCAAATTCATCCTTTTAAAACCCAAAATCCAGCAAATCATCACCAAATACAACTAAAACACTAAGAAATCAACTTCATCTTCCCAAATCAACATTCTTGCATGTCATATCCACTAGAAAAATAACTAATCTATCAAATAAGATCAATACCAATGAAAGCTAACTATTGACATACGTACAAGCATGAAGTTTGCTGGATAGCAAAGCTTATTGTCAATAAAACTGATAAGAGGTTGGCTATCCTCTTGCCTTGCCAAAATACTTTAATAAAAAACTCAAATAGTCGATCCCTATCCTCGTTCAATAAGGGGATCTACCAAGTAAACTCAACAACAAGGATATGGATGACTCAAAAGAAAGAACAGCAAAATCCTCTCAGTCGTCTTATTTAAACTGGAGCATAATTCCATCCAAACTCGATCCTCGATTGAACACAAAGAGATTGCCCAAAAAAGCCAATTGACAAGATCAATCATCAGCCCCTATATCTCCCTCCAATAGGAGTGCACAACATCTGATGGCAACACCTCGTAGTTCATACCCTATTTAATAGAAAATCAAACGTTGATCAAACAGAAGAAACAGGTGTACGATGGTCAGATGCTCTCATCGATGATCCTAAGTAAGGCAAGGTGTAATTAACCTCCTTATCATTCATTCCTATAATGAGCCGACTAATTTTAGTATAAATCAATGCCTGTGTTGTCACTAGGATAGGTCTCCCTAGTATCAATCAACACTTCACATTCTAAGAGTCAACTACTACAAAATCAACCCAGAACATAAGGTTTTTAACATGTAAAAAAACATCTCTCACAATCCGTCTAGTCGAAATAATAGACTTATCTGCCAACTGAATGAGAGTAAAAAACTTCTGAAGCTCAACACCCTCTAACATGTAAAAAACTGTATATAGCATAATATCGACACTAGACCTACTATTAGCCAATAATTTTACAATGAACATCTCATTAAGATAGCTAGGAGTAGAGAAACTTCTTGGGTTGAGTAACTTAGCTGGGATTGGAGGAGTATCAACAAAATTCCTCAAAAATTGGGTGACAATGCTCTCATTCTCAACAATTTGCCAGGATGCAACTGCTATAACATCCCTGCTAGGAGAGTATCCATCATTAATGCTCATCTCCTCCTCTACCCTAACCACAAACTTGCATGGGATAAACATCTCCTCGTATAGAAGAATAACAACACTCACTGTTCTTTGGGGTTCTTTTTAGTACCACTAGATAGTGAACACTGTGGCCTAGCACTGAGCTATTTTACCATTGGACTCATCTGGAACTCGAGAGTGATGACTGTGGTCTGTATTTCAACTTTAGCATTTCAAGTCCTCTCCCTCTTCTCAGCTTATCAGCCCCTTATCTTCTTTTTGTCAGTTACTTGAACTGACACCACTACACTGATAAGACAAAAGCCAACTAAGGTAGGAAATTATTGGTTTCTAGCATGTGGTGACTTGTAAGGGCGGTTTTTATGAGAAGAAGGAGCTGGTCTAGGAGCAGTGTGATGGAAAGATGGATACGAGTATTGATGGGATTCATGGGAAGGGTAGTAGGTAGGATGTTAAGAAGGTTGGGAATGTGAATAAGATGATTCTTGGGAATAAGAAGTGTGATGCTAAATTTATTTTTGTTTAAATTATGAAGTATTAAAAACCATAAAACATTTCCAGATTTTAAACTGTCGGGGATTGATATGAAAACTTTAGCTTGCTTATATGTAAGATACAAAAGTGTATAATCATAACAAAAGGCTGGAATGAAAACATTTACAACTACAATGGAGTTTTACACAGCTATGGAAACATATTTAAATGAAAATTTCCATCATTGCACCCTCGTCCCAAGTGTCGAATCCTCTGCCAAGCTAATAAACCACAACAAGCACAACATAGTATGTGAGTATAACAACTCTGTAAGCGGATAGCTCTTGCTTCATTTGCTTGTCCATATAAAGTCTAATACACTCGTTCATTAAGTTACATGCACATTTCCACTATTAGACAATCACCAAATCTCTGGTTTCTGATCTTAACGGGGAAACCCTCGGTCTATATACTTGGTTTATCTTCTCATTACTCCCTCCTATAAGCCCAATCTCAGTGACCTTTCTCTATCTACCATATATAACTCTATATATTTAGGTATACATCGGTGCACATTAACACTCTATGCACAACAATCTGATTATACAATTATTCAGGCTATTTATCTTATTTCCTTCATTACATACGGTGGTCACATTAGATGTTCTGTATCCTAATCCATGAGTCGTACTTTCATTAGTATTTCCCTCTCCCTATGCCTACGTTAGTTAGGTTTACATCTTTACTCCTGGGGTATCTTGCTTGCTCTTCTTAAATACTACGATACATTATTTTGGATGTTTGATATCAAGTTTTTGTAGGGGTATTTAGTTCTTAAAAGATTACTTTTAAGTCCCTAACTTAGCTCGGATCATGTACAAACTCTAAGTCAATTTAGGGTAATGTTTTCTAAGTCAAACAACCTTCTGAACCCAGATAACGTACGTTAGAAAGATACCTAACGTATGTTACTCTTAAAGACAATTCCAGAAAAGATAGCATTGATTAACATATTTTAAGAGCCTCCATAACGTACATTATCCTGCTGTAGACACCAAATTTTACACATTCAAATCACAGAAAACACTCAGTCATTTCACCTATCAACTAGCATTCTTCCAACACATAAACTATACCTTCAACCACACCTTCAAGCTTCCTTACATCTACATTTATCCTTGGTATTCACAACACTCTATCAACCATGCCATACCACATCTTTATGAAATCATAATTCATACACAAATCATACTTCGTATTTCCAAATCTCAAATCCTATATCACACATAGACATAATGCACACAACGCACATTCTTATCACATAAAAATGTTTAGAATAGAACATACAAGCTACCATCGTATTCACGCACATATGTAACTCATTTTAAACATAACGACAACATTAAGGTGTCCATGCACATGGAATTACCAAAGCTCATGTCACCTTTTTATTCGGGGCACGTGTGCTTAGAATTACTCAGTCTCACATTACCCTTCTCTGTCTAATTGATCAACCGGTGTCACTATGATCAGAATCACTCGCTCTCACATGACACCTTCAATTTCCAGTAAATGAGCTTAGAATCACTCACTCTCGCATTACCAATCTATATCAGGGCACCTGTGATTAGAACCACTCATTCTCACATTGCCCTTTTTATCTTATCGATCAACTGGTGTCATTGTGATTAGAATCACTCCCTCTCATATTGCCCCTTTCTCATTTCGCTATTCAAACGGGTGCCGATATGCGTAGAATCACTCACTCTCACATGACACCCTCCAGCCATGGCACAAGTGCTTAGAATCAGTCACCCTCACATTGCCATTACCTCGTAATTTGATCAACACAACGTCAATGTGATTAGAATCACTCGCAGACATATAGCTATATATCTGCATTGTTCAACTAAGGGTGTTTCCTACACCTTTCTTACTATATTCTAAATTGACATCTTAAATGCAAAGAAACTCATCCTAAGTGAATCCAAGCGAAACCCATCGCAAACCTACAATAAAACCATGAAAGAAATTAGAAATCACTGAAAATGTGTGAATCAAAATGCAGAAATATAATAAGGCATCGATCAAAATGTAAAGGCAAATGTAAAATTGAACTAAAACAAGCAAACCAAAGAAGAAATGAATGAAATTTAATCTAAACTCAGAACCCAAACCTAAATTCTGTATAAACTTAAGCTTTCTGCCCCCTAAAACTCTCTTCTTCTCATTCGAACAACCATTCTTATCAATGAGCACACTCTTCCATCGCTTGACATGGTTGTGCTGAGTTAAGTAAAAGTCGTGCTCTATATTTTTGACAAATGGCACAATATCAAGACGTGTAGCCCACACCTCATGCTAAAATAAATTCAGCATTGTGCAAGTTGAGCAACACAACTCATCCCATTTTAAGAAAATCAACACTATGGACTTGCTTTAAAAACATGTGTTGGGCTTGGAAATCTGGGCCTGAACAATAACAAACACGACCTATGCTAGATCAGCATACTGGGTGTGTTGGCTATGTTTATGCCCATTTCTTTCATGAATCACTGTAGGACTATCCACAAATTTGTCTCAAATAATAATCAATATAAAGTGTCAATTCTAGAATCAAAACAAATGGAAAAGATCGAAAATCCATGAAGATACGAATTTTCTGTGCGAAAGTATCACATCCAAAACGACGCTTAAATTACACGAGCATCACTTCGTATAGCTTGACCCCATCTTGGAGTTACTCGACCCCGTCTTATTGTGACTGAACTCCATCTCAGTTTGGTTTGACTGTTTTTAGCATCGATACCATCTCGGTACAACTCGACCTCAACTAAGTGTGAGCGACCACATCTCGGTGTGGCACAACCCCGTCTCATTAAGACTGGTAGTGTCTTAGCACGAGTTGACCGCGTCTAAGTGCAATTTTCTCCCTCTCAATAACACTCGATCACGTTTCGGTGTGACTCGATCCCATCTTGTCATGATCCGAGTGTGACTTGACCTCATCATACCGACACTTGAC
>CANYCX011013676.1:0-16125 GCA_948193385.1 Breynia disticha f. nivosa | reverse complement strand
AGTGTTACTTACTGAGTTTCATAACTCACTGCATTTTATGTCTGCCGTGTGAGCAGGGATTTGAAGGACACAACGGAGGTATGATAGCGATCTTGCTGCCAGAAGGACCGAAGAACCGAGGTGGGCCGTGCACTGAAAGATAAATTGAAACTCTTATCATATTTATGTATGAAACATGATTAAATGCATATATGTAAATATGTTTTAGGATGAATTTTATTTGAACTTGAGTTTTAAATTGATTTAATTCTTGTAAAGCTCAATTAAGTAAACACATACAGTGCGTGATATTTTTATATTTTGAAAACTATTATGAACTATGATTTAGGCAACCAAAGTATTGGAAAATTGTAAATTTAAAATGAATTCTCATCTGCTATGTTAAATTGTAAAATAATATTTCAACAGCAATTGATCTTCCTAGTTCGGTTATCATTCAAGAAATAAGAGTATGAAGAAGCGAATGGTAGTCGAATTAGGGGGTCACACATATCGCCTTCAACCGTAATTATTTGGTCTTATCGAATATAAGGTTGGCTCCCCATATGTGTTCTTTGCCCTGCTATAGCAACAATTGGAATCACTTGTGTCAAATTCTCTTGATGATTTGGTGCTCACTTCTAAAAGTTGACAAAGGTTTTGATTCTTCTATATTGTCATTTTAACGCCTCAAATTTTTTACGAGGAACTGTGACAGTTGAGGCGATGGAGTCAATTGTTGTTGCTTGAACAACAAAGAAGTTTGAACATCGATCATACTATCTGCAAAAATTCACAAAGTTAAAGAGTCGAGGGTTTGTTCCCCCAATTGCACTCTAACGGTTATATTAGTGTTTGCATAATGATTTTTGCAGAGTAACATGTTAAATTGTATCTATCTTAAATGAGGAACTGAATGTCTATTTATAGACAAATGAAGATATTTGTATTATTACGATCTTTTTTTATTTTGACTTGTGAATCAATATTTAATATTTGAACGTGACATATCTGACCATTCTTTAAAAAGCATACCGTATCTAGAAGATTTTTTAATAAATACACTGTATCTTGACCAATTTTAGTAAATACATATAGCTGATTTTATTATTAATATACACGTGGTATACAATCTATAACATCTATATAGATTGGCAATAAATTGATTCGACTTGTAAGTGGACTCCAGTAAATTTAAACACTGAATAGATAATATAATTTCTAAACCATACGCAGTGCAAGGAATCGGAAGATTCAGTCTAATAAACCTAGAATTCTTTACAAGGAGCTCACAAGAGCAAGTAACCAAAGTTGATTATACTCTATTCGTAACTATTTCAAATTCACTCTCCCAACAAATTCATGACCGATTACTTGTCTTCTGTACAAACTATACCACAATCTAAAAGGGATGTATGGCCGAATAGAGGAATCTGCAACAAAAGTTTTCATAAATAGTCCAACAAGGCAAATTTGACATGCAAACCAATCTTACCACCTTCCGTTACCAATTTAGCAGCTGTTATCAACCAGTGTCCAGGAGAATCATGCGGCCCTCGCACCACCTCACTTGTCTCTACATACTTTAGCAACTTTCCCGCACGAACTGGAACTGGAGGACCATCTGGATATACACCAGAGTTCAGTACAGCTGGGGGTTGCTTTTCCGGAACAGAGTTTCGCTGTGTGAACGTGAATGTTGAGCTTATATTTGTAAGAAAATTTGACTTTGGAGAGGCCTCTGGTACTCCAGCCCACTCAGTTTTTCTGATGGTACAGTTGGGTAAATGTTTAAAAAGAAGACGCAGGTGAAGTGCCGTCTTTGGCCATTTCCCTTTACTCAGTAGTTGTGCACCAGTTACAATGAAAACACCGCTAAAATTTCCTTCCAACCAACTCGGATCGTGCTCAACAACTAATGTGCACACTTTTGCATATCTCTTCCATCGAATTGGTTCCAAATACTGATCATTGCTTGTATAATCATCCGAACCGCACCATATACTTGGTCTGGATGTGGAGGCATTCGTCGATGAATATGTCATGATATTTGGAAGGCTCGACAAGTGTTGTAAATGTATTGCCAGTCGATTGCATTTTTTTCCTTCTAAATACAGCCGTAAACCTGTGACAGGTTTCTCATCACTTAAGACCTGAAATGAAGAAAGGAAAACATGATTGCTAAATATATACAACATTGTCTTTATCATCGTTAGAAGCAAGAGTGTGAGACCAAATTAAAATAATTAACCATACTAGATTCAGCAAGCAATGCATATACAGAATATACCAGTCATACACATTATTTAACAAAAGAAACTTGCAAAAAGAACTTGAATCAGCTTTAAGAAGACAAGACAAGCTAGTGCATACTGTGTTGCTTCTAGAATATTTGCAACATCTTCAAGGAGCCAAATTTGTTCTAAAAATCGGGAAAAAAAACTAACATTGGGAATTGGGGAAAAAAATACAACTTTATAGAGTGAGATTCCACTTTCACTGAACAGAGAGCTCCATCTGAAACGATATTAAATTACTCAGAGTGAATGCGGAACTTATTAGTTTCCAAGAAAAAACCTAAACAAGATATTGGTTTCAATGAAACATAAAGCTCATATAGCATGCTGCAAGAGTGCAAGGTCAAATGCAGAAATCTAAGGCAGTTTAAATAGTGTATAAGAATATACTACATTTTACCTTGATAAAGATTTGAATGAGTGACAAACATATTGTCCATATAAAGAAAGAGAAAAAAAAAAGTAAACAACATTCGACTGTATACATTGTATTGATATTGCTGTACCTGATTAGGGCTAACTTGAATCTTTGGACCCAAAAAGCTAAATTGCAAGGAAGGACAAGAAGCTTTTTTCCTAAGGTGACGTAGAGGGAGCTCACAAAACATTGGCGCCCATTGCTTTGGAACTTGAAATTCCAAGAACCATTGAAGATCCTCTGGAGCAGGCTTATCTGATTGATGAAATCGGGGTTAACATGAAAAATATTCATGTAAATATAAAACACATTAAAGCAACAATAAGCCAGAAGCATGACAAAAAATTGTTTATCATCAGTTGCACTTTGTCAAAATCATTTACGTATGGCTAGGTGCAAACAACAAAAGGACCAACCAGAGCTTCAAAAGGAAATCTTAGGCCTCCACGATATACAACTTAGAAAATGAATATAATGCAATTGGGGTTAGATTAGAAGCTTCGCTGATCCCAGTTGCATGACAGATGCTCCTTGTGGAATAAGCATATATAAGCATTTCCCAAATATTTGCGCTCACAGCTCATCAAAATTAGAAACTTGTTGAACAGACTTGCTAGTTTGACCTCCAGTCATACATATCCTATAAACCAATATGCTAATTGCCTACAACCTCCCATTATTCTGAAAAAAAAACCCCATACAAAAGTGCAAATGGTAATCTAACCGCTGATTGGATAAAGGATAACTTACAGCGGAGATACAAGTTGATTGCATGACTCAGATAACCACTGCCTGGTATTCCACTAAGGAGAGATGTAATTGGTACAAACTTGAAGAGAATTGCTTCTGGTCTCGCAGTTACTGTCTGGAGCCAATTGGAGTGACTGTGAGAGAAAACATCACCTCCTCTTTTCGAACATGTAATAGCAAGGCCCTGTTCGAAGTATGAAAGAGAACTTCAAGAAAATAAAAATCACATAGTTGATATTGCACAACATAAACCATATTTGTTGAATCACGGACTTACTTCCTTGCTAGATGTTTCAGTAATAGTAGTTAGCTGCATGGTGTTTGATTGTAAGATACGATTAAAGACCTCTGGAACCTATAGCAATTCATTGCAATTATCAACCAGATGCTAAGGTATGCGTACAAACAGCATGAGATATTAAAAGAACGAATAAATACTTTCTGTTTTCCATCTCTCATGTTATTCTGAAGTAGAGATGGGCTTTTTCTATCTGAAAATAGAAAATCTCCAAGATCATCCAAATGCTTTCTGAGATCAGAAGGAGGAATTGTCGAGGAATGTTGTTGTCTAACACAAATTATATCTTGACCTCCAACAGCCATTCCAACAATTATATGTGTACCATATGTCCGAATGAACCTGCCTAATAAAATCAATTAGTAAATATATTCTCTGTTTTTTTTTTTTGCAGCAATCAGCAAATATTTCTAAATACGTCCACTTTCAACTACTGCATCATGATTTATATTAGCATCAATTGGATAACAAAATTATTCTAAAGGACAAAAACTACTGATAATGATTGAAAAACATAGTAAAACACCCAAGGAATTATGCATCAAGTGTGCCAAATTAAGTAAAAGAGTAAAACACAAAAGCAGGACTGTAAAGCAATTTCCTTAAGTACTAACTGGAGAGATTCAAATTAATGTCCTCATGCTGGTAAAATTCAATATGATGATATCGATGAACTGACCGTGCAAGCTCAAAAGTAACTGAATGAATGATATAATACCGGGATAATAATGCTGGATCCCAACGAGATGGAACAGACTTCTTTACTTTGTCATGCAGGACAAGGGGAGAAGCTGTTAGGTGCAAATTGTACAGCGAGATGAAGTAACCATCAAAAGCAAGATATTTGGTGTCCAAAGTGTCCCGATACCAGTCTCCACTTAAATCAAAAACAGAATTCATATAGCCAGAAGGAATTTTTCCTTGTACAGAAGCTTTCTGATTTAAAAATTCTGACATCTACACCAAACAGAAATCTATGAGCATATGATGCTGAGATAAGAAACCTTGTAATACGAACAAAAAAAGTTCTAAGATGTTGAATTGAAATTTAATATCAACATGTATTTAAAAATTACCAGGAGATTATTCAAGTAAATGAGCAAAAGATAAATTGAGATAAACATGATTGTATCAATGATCTACAGCTTGTTATATCATGAACGGACTCTAGAGTATAACAATATCATGTCACATGTACATACTAAACAACAAGAAAATATAACGATAACAACAACAACAAATGCTACCAAGTTCAACAAATCCTATTGGTGTATGCTAAAACTGCAATGTCCAAATAAAACCAAAACAAAAAAGATGCAACAATCACCAAGAAGAAAAGGCTGAGAATGCAACAAAAAATGCGAGCATTACTGAAAACAAACCTTTGGTTCCAAATTTGGTACAACACAAGGCTGCAACCACAACTGAATCAACATTTGATTTTAAAGTCCAATTTGAATTAATTTTTCTTCAGTAAGAAATAAATTCACAATAATATCTTTTATATATTTTTGTTAAGTGTCGAGTTCATGACAATTTCTTCAATTTTTATAACCCCAAGCCAAACAATCTCACGTACATGTTCATGCTACCCTCATTATGAGAATTAACTAATGTCAATTCAAGCAAATATGATAAATTACATAACTTTTCTGTATGCTAAATTGATTTACAAAGACTTTAATATAGAGAATCATTCTTAGATGTCTATTCCCACCAAATAAATGGCACATGGAAGCCAGTAACAATGACATTATCTGAAAATTCCTTTCTAGAAAGATAATAATAACTAAAAATAGTTCGGGCGAGCAGTAAAACAATTTGAGGTTATTTATGCCCATTTCAAACCTTGTAGATTTTTCAAAGTCCAGAAATCTAAGGATCATTCAGTATATATGAGCAGATAACTCTACAAAAAGACATTTCCCAGAGTTGCATCATGGATACAATCAGGCCAAATCATATTATCATCACTGTCCACCCAACTGTATGATGCCCCCAATAGATGAAAATAAAGGGAAAAAAAAACATAATTTGCTCAAATAGGAGAAATTAAAATGACAAAAGCCGAAATTCTCTCGAAAAAAATGTAGCAATCTTCAATTTAGAAGTGCAATAGGAGCAATTTTCCTCAAAATGAAAACAACAAACTAAAGAATTGACTATAGCAATAGACATTTTATCAAAATTTTTGTGTTATGGTGGGTCCTTAAGTCAGTTAATGGCAGTTCCATCAAATTAACTGCGCCAAACTAGAGATTATAATCACCATAATAATCAAACAGTATGTGTATGTGCAAATAACATGGAATTAAACCGAATCCTATCACCTTTATAACAAAATGTGATTAAAAAAAATCAAACCTGTTGGAAATCAAGAACATCAGATTTAAACCGAATCCTATCACCTTTATCACACCTTATATCTTGAGAAACAGCATTAATAAGAGTGGAAGAAGCAGGTATGAGAATGTCTCTTTTATTACTCTCATCCAAAACGACTAGTCGTCCACCTTCTATATCACTTTCTTTAGCATACTTCAACTTAAAATCACTGCTTAAGTCAAACCCTCTTCCCAGAGCCTCTACCGCTCTCACTTCCATAGGTTTATTCATACCTAGCTCCATAAAACGGTAGCGTTTTGATTTTCGGAGAAGAAAAAGGTTTGAGTGGTTTGGTATGGTTTGGGGATGATTGTGAGAAGTGATATATGTTGCGTGTCAATGTTAAAATATAAATTTGTAACCTCTTTCTTATTGAGTCCTCATTTTCAATTCACATGCCTTTCTTCTTTGTATTCTATTGTTCGCAATTGACGCGCTTCTTTTCTTTGGTTTTTTTATGCAATAATTGAGGTTGTTCTATTTATTTTGTAGCTTCCTCCTCAACGTTAATGCCTTCTTTTTCAATTCTTGTACAGTTAGATGTATTTATTTATTATGGTCCTTCAAGAAAAATTTTATCCGTTTGTTTCACAAAAAAAGTTTTTTTTTAAATATTTATTTATGGAAAATAAATTTTAAACTTTTATTTTCATAAATATATTTATAGTGTTAGTAATTATATTAAAAATTAATCAGAAAATATTTAAGTTAAATATATAATTAAGATTTGAACAAAAATATTAAAATTATAAAAAAAACTTGAAAACAAATTAAAGGGGAATTCATAACTCATCATTCAAAAAAAATAAGAGTCTAAAAATTAAGACTTGACCCTTCTTTATTGAACCTTTTGGTTGTTATTAAGAACAAAGTATGGTGTTTCACAAAATTTGTAGACAAAATAAGAGAAAACAATAAACTTATGAAGTTAGAGAAAAAATTGATGAAGCGAGGCTATATTTAGATAAAATGAAAATAGGATTTTAAGGAAAAGGATCTCACAGTACTATTACGATTAAAATTAAATATCATTATTTGATTGATTGATCAACAAGTGATATTTGTTGTTATTCATATCTACAAGGTATAGTAAAGATTTGATACAATAAAAAACACATAGTATGAGAAATTAATAAAAAGGTCCATTAATTCCAAAACAATGATAAGATTTTTTTTATGTCCATGTTCAAATGATTAATCAGTAGACAAAGTCAAATTTAAATAGGGATAAGTAATAATAGAAATCACGTTTAATGGTATCATCATTTGTCTCTAAATAGACTCCTCTCTCTTTATTTAAGATACGCTTTGAAAACCATATTATTATTCTGTCAAATTGATCACTCATCTCTCTATTACTAACTTAAGCATGGGGTATAACGAAGGATCAAACCCTCGAATCTCTGATTTTTGTTCTTTTATGCAGATTATATCCAAAAAACGATGTTAATTGGTTTTCTCAAACAACAACAATTGACACTATCTGTAAGGATAAGACATATACTAGTCTTCAAACAAAAAGTCTTGTTCTTCAATCTCTGACAAAGATGGTATAGACAATATCTCAAATGCGAAGTCACCAAGGAGGAGTTCCAAAAAAAGGGGTAGACGATCTTGCCTTCCTGGAGCGACGTTCAATCTCTATTGTTGTTCTCAAGCAACAACAATTAGTGTCGTCTATGAGACAAAGACATACACTGGTCTTTGAACAAAAAGGTCGCATTCTTCAATCTCTAACAAAGCTGGTATAGACAAGGTCTCAAATGGAAGTCACCTAGATGGAGCCCCAAAAGATGGTAGACGATCATGCCTTCTTAATGTAGGAACCTCCAGAGCATCTGCTACTCTGGTGGCTACAATTCCTCATGAAGAATTGAGTCGTTGAAACGTTAATATGAGAAGACCTAAATTATTCTAGGGATAAATGATAAAATAAATAACACTTAGTGTTATCATTATTTGTCTATAAATAAACTCTCCTTTCCTCATTCAAAGACACTCTGAAAAATATATTGTTACTCTATTGAATTGATCACTCATCTCTCTATTATTAATTTAAACATCAGAGTGTATCAAAAGATTAAACCTTTCAGTTCTCTGATTTTATTATTTTTTACAGATTATTGTTTGCCTCAATTGAATGGCGACAAACGTCGTCCGTTCCTAACAACGAAAGCATGAACGGTGTTAGAAAATGAAGTAAGAGCATGCCAGGAATTTAACATTATTCCAAACGAAAAGCAAGTAAAAAACGCGCGAAATCTGAATTCTAAAACAAATCAAACAATTGCAATTTGAGAAAATTAGGACGATCTTTTCCTAATGGTCCTTGACTCAATATATTCAAATCGTCAATTTGACAATAAAAATAAAAAAGAAATAAAAAATCAATCGAAATTGAGAATTGCTGATACAAAATGAAAACTATTACTGGTTACAATTGTAAAACAAAGTAGATGTTTTTCTGTGGATGTTGAACGATGCCTCTCTCCCCTGGCTGCCTTTCCCATTTATGGTTCTGTCTCCCTCGGGAAAGAGAATCAATCAAGACTTCTAATTGATTCTTTTCCTTTCTTAACTAATTAAATATTCTTGATTGAGATTTCCTTTCCTTTTCCAAATAATCCTGCCAATTAACTCTACAAATCTGCATTTGAATTTTCGTAATTGATCACGGCTTGGCGTCATCAAGGGCCTTCCTTTACTACCAACTGCCTATGGGCCTTGCATAATTTTAGCCCAAACAATTACCCCTCAACATTATGAGGCCTAATATATTTAGGCTTCATGATGTTGCCTTTAGTCTACCAAACATGAAACTTGGAATCCAATTTGGGGAATTGGATTATTGATTCTATCTGAGCGAGTACATTTGTCATCCCTCGATTAGGACTTTGGCTGATCTCCTCCGAGTATATAGGAATGTTACTGACAAGGGAATTTTGGATTTTTTCTGTAATGCGGGAATCGATATTTTCAAGCTAAAAAGACACGTGGATGCCAAGAATGCAGGTACCTCCGAATCCCCTCAACTTCCTATTCCAAAAGCAGGAAATTCTCATGCAGAATACTCTATCAATTCAAATAACCCACATGTTCTCCCACAAACTTCAGCTTCTTCCATACTCAACCCATCATCGATAACCTTTCCTTCCTCATTAATCCCTAAACAAACTATCTTCGACCCACATTCCCAAAGTTCCTCCTCTAAACCGACAACTCCCCACCAGCCAGCATCGTTCGAACCACGCCCAACACCACCTGTCGTTGCCATCACCTCCCTCACTGTGCTCACCGCGTTTTTGCCTTTTCAGAAAGGTGAGCGTGCTCATCGAAGGAAGAAATCCCATGCTAGTCTGCTCTTCTTTTCGTCGTCTTTCCCTTCGCACTGGCCGTTAACTTGGTCAGCGACCTTTGCTAGGTTATCTCTTAAGCCTGCGTCATTTCTCTTCCCTCCGACCATCGCAATACAAACAGGTAAGTATCCCCTTCCTTTTCTAGATAGCCGGTCAGAGGCCAAGGCTAACATCCGCTTAGGAATTGACTAGGTTTTGCTAGGGTATATCGAAAAGGTTATAGAAGGTCATATTTTAGCGTTGAGATGTCTGGAGGTGAGCCATTGCCATATTGCTTGTGGTTTGTTTTTATGTCTTTGCAGGTGTGGAATCTCCCATTACAAAGGGGACCCTGCCCAATTTTTCTCGCAGGAACCATTAACCTTGTTGTTTGGCTTTGACATGTTCACCAAAACAAATTCCCGAGCCTCCCTTAACTACGACTTCCGAGGGTGTTTCAATGAATCCGCCATCAACACCATTGGTGCAGGTAATTATTCCTCTTCCCACGGTTATTTGCAAATTAGTATTGACCATTAAACTTGTTTTCAGGAGACGATTTCTCCCACTATGGCCAAAAAACCTCTAGCCCATCCATTTCCACTGGCCAAAGGTGAGGTCTTGCCTTTGTCTCTAGATGCTACCTCTAAAGAGATCCGACTACTGGACTCTGGTCACTAAACAATATGTCACTTGGGTGGAAACACTCTCTCCCCGCTTCCAAAACTTATGGAGGTCCATTGGCATCTCAGATCTAGTCAATCTTACAACACGTCTAGACTCAACTGCCCATACATGGTGGCCGAGGCTTTGAGATTCTGGAGCTACGGTTGTAATGCGTTCTTATTCCCTTACGAGCCCATGTCTATCACTCTTCGGGATGTCATCGCTATCACTGGCCTCCCGATTTTGGGCTGTGAGACCACATGCCTTATTTCTACCCCAAAAGGTCATGATCATTCGGGGTTTGAGGATGCTGCTGAACAACTCTATAAAGCCAGCACTTTCCCCTATATAAGCGTCCGCTTTGCCAATCTCCTTTTGTGCTATAGGTAATGTATAACTAATCCAGTTTACCTGCAGGTTGTGTCTGTTGGTACTGGCCTCTCTAATCTTGCGTAATAGCACTTCGCTTTCCTCTGGCATTTCATCTGCCGCTTTATCGCTGGCAATAGCAGCGGTAGGCTTTCCAAGGAAGTCTTACCTTTGGTGTATGCCATGATGTCTGGCACCAAACCTGTTTTGGCTACCATTCTGCTAGCCCAATGTTACCGACAAATGTCTACAACAGTCTCAGAGAACCCGGTGTACTTGCTGCCAGGAACCTCCTGGCTCATTCAACAGTGGTTATTCTCATACTTTCCCGCTCTCCGAGCCCCTGGCACGACATCCCCTGCCCTTGGTCCGATTGGTATGCTTTTGGCCAGTTGCGCCTGTGTGGTAGAGCTAGGAGATGCAGTAAAGTTCCTGACAAGACTTTCTTGGGATGTCACTCCACCCAAGTTCCTTTTCCTCCAAGACGATGACCACAATTTGCTCTCGATATCGCTTCACTCCTTTAGCCATTCAGCCCCCTCCGAGTGCTTGGCTGACTAGCGCTTACTTACTAAGGGTCGGTACCTTTTAGTAGGTTTTATTCCTACAACTAAGGGCTCAATCAAGTCCTCCAGTCTAACCCCGGTCCCATACTCTCCTAATTTGTTTTGCGAGCAATTCGGGCTGGCCGAGGGTCTTCCGAGAGATATGCCTAAGCAGTTTTCAATCAAAGACTCCTTCTCCCTGGAAGAGGCCAAAACCCACATGCAAGGACTCTTTTTTCAACTCTCTAACCCCGATTCCTATCCTATTACTACCATAGCTGTAACGTCTTAAAATTTTGATAAATTTAACGGATTTTAATTAAATATATGGAAAATGTAAATAAATTTTTCGTGAATTATTTTAAATAATAAATCGGTGGAAGGGATAAGAGTTAGTGGAAAATAAAAATCGGAGGTTGTTGAGTCAACCGGGAAAGAGAAAAACGAAGGAACGGTGAATCAATAGTAATCGAGGGTAAAACTGTCCAAAACAGAACCTTCTATATATCTTTTGTTCCTCCCTCTCTCTACACTTCACCTACATCTTCTCTCTCTTTTCCTTACCATCTCTCTAAGCCGAAAAAAACCCTAGGAATCGTCTTTTCTCGTGAAACCCTAGCATCCGAGAGATCTGGAATCGTTTGAGGATCAAAACTTAGTAAGAATTTCTTATATGAATTGTAAATCCCATTTTTGAACTTTAACCCTAGTTTCTAGCCTTAAATCTCTTTCGTTTAAGCTCTGATTTGAGCAAATATTGGCTCGTTGGAAAGCTTAACATGTGTACTATCCATTGGTAACTCTTTTTAGGGTCTAAATGTGTTTTAGGTGGCCAAAATTGAAGGTTGAAAGTCACTTGTGAATAGTGACGGGTTTGCGTTTCTTAACCGTAGGTTCAATTCCGAGTTCTGTTGTTTAGGTAAGATTCTTCGGACCCTATTGAGGTTGTTTTGACCGTCAATTTAATTGGGTAGTAAATGATGAGAGAGAATGGAATACGTGTAGGAAAATGTTTAAGGTTTTGGAAGGAAGATTATAGGAATTTGGATAAATCGTATGTGTCAAATGGTGGGAATCGTAAAAACGTACTTAAATGAATATATTAGAAACATTAATGGTGGTTGGTAGAAAGAGGGGGAAAGAATTAGGTTAAGGGTGTTGAAAAACATTAATGGGAGAAAGAGGAAAGATAGTGAAAAGGGAGTATTTAAGAGTACAGACATATAAGCATTGCTAATTTATCGTCTTTGCATAATCCCATGTATATATAATTAATGTAAATTTATAATTTGTATAATAGGAGGTCAAAATCATGATGAGGGAGGTTCCCAGCCAGAGCGTTAGACGTTGCTTGCCAGGTAAGCAACATGAATGCAACATTCCTTGTTTGTGTGTTCTTTGTCTGCAAAATGTCTGAATTGATCGTTATATAATGTGATGAATATGCAGGTTCCTTGTGTGGTTGTTGTGGAATATTCATAATGTGTTGTTAATGCTCATTGCTGGCATGATTGATGATGATATACCTAACGTGATGGTTAGGTATAGAGCTTGTGTGACTTGTATGAGATTGATATGAATGTTGCAATTTGATGTGTCATATGTGGCAGAATGAGTTGTATTCTCATGTTGTTGGATATGATTGCTAATTGGTGAATTCATGTTGGGTATGGCATGATTTGAGTATGTTATTGATGCATGACTTGGTCATATGAGATTTGTCATGACATTCATGCATATGAGTATTAAGTGGATAGAATGAATGTAAATGATAGCTCTTAGTGAGCATTGGATTTGAGGGAGTGGTTATGGCTCTTGGATGCAGAAATTGCGGTTGGTATATATATCACATACTTTACCGCAGTATAGTGGAAGTCTCGGTTCACTCTTTAATGTTCGATTGTGCCAGACCAAATAAGGGCGTTATTCAGGCCAAGCAAGGGCGTAAAAATCTATGGTCCATAGTAATTTATAACCACATACTCCCGGCTGACGAGGCCAGTTTGCAAACGTCAAAAGGAAATGGCCAAGTAAGGGCGTAAATTGAGAAACAGAGTCTAAAATCGCATGTTGCATTGTAATTCATTAGAGGACATTCATTCACAATCATTTGGACATATTTGTTGGAATTGTATGAATGTTTGCATAGATGTTGGGATGGATTGTGTGTGAGTGAGAAAAAGGGATGTTATGTTTTGAGAATTGGATGATGACGTTATTATGCTTGTGAAATGAGACATGAATGTATGTGTGTATGTAACCATTTCTATATTCTTATGTGAATTATGATTAAAAATGGATTAGGTTTTCCACATGTTGATTAATGATACATGATTAAATTATCATGAATTGATTGTATGTAATTATATGTGTAGCTAGGTGATTTATGTTGGTTGAGGATTTGATTTGGAATGTTATATGGTGTTAGGAAAGGTTTGGAATTTGAATGGTATGTTTTTGTGAGTTTTTACGCAGGTGACCAGAGATCTAAACGTGGTGGCAGCTAAGTACGCGCAGTCACTGTGACCTTGCGTACTTCAGCTACGACCACGCGTCTATTGGTACCAGGACTACGCATGGTAAAACATCCTATTCTAACTATCGTGTTAATTACGTATAATTTAAAACTTTTCTTATCATTCACATATATATAATTTACGTCACTTCTTATTTAACCTTTAGTTACGTAAAGTAACTTCATACCAATAGGTCGGATATTCCAAATTTCTACTATTCCGTTATATTCCCAGAATAACGATCGTATTAATTAACACATCCATGGATTAAGCTTTGTGCTACGCTAATACGCCATTTATTCTTTAATCAGAAAGTTCATACTTTACATAGAACTGTTATATAACGGCTATAATATGGATATCCCATAATCTATTGCAATCCTCCTGCAAATCAAATTCATTTCATATAAAGCTCACATGCATTTTCATATAATCCAACATGCAACTGAACCTCAGATACCAATAGATCTTGATCTCATATATTAGCATATAACTGTAATAACAACTATAGATAACATCAGAGTTATCTACTATCAATCTCAGCATATAATGTACAAACTATATAACAACATTATAACATATAAACATGTATGCAAAATGTCCTAATGGCATCAGTTGAAGAGAGAAGTAGATCGGATAGTAGCTATCCAACCTTTGGCAAAGTAAAACTCTGACTCTGCTAATCAAAATGTTTACCTCTGCTAATACCTATACCTGAAACAAACATCGCAGTTGCGTGAGTTGCGGGCTCAGCGAGTAATCTTTAATTCATTTTATAATATCTCGTAAACAATCATACATATACGATCTAATCTTTCTGATAAATTTCGTTTCGTAAAATACCAATATAGCACATCAATAAATCTCATTTCCTATTTACATATTCTTCATCCTTTTCATTTTCCTTTGCATTTTCTTTTATTTGTAACATTGTTTTTCGTTAAATACCTCTTTTAAACTCATATTGATTTCGATTCATATACGTTCGAATTGAACGTTCTCGTTCATAATAAATCCTAACTTCCGTCTCCCTATTAGTTTTGAAAACATTGTCTTCCACCTCCTTTTCATGCGGACCTAACTTCTGTCTCCATACTCCCATCTCTGAATGATCGATCATTTATCACCTTTCCATCACCTTTACATATCGCATATCATATCACATATCATATAAAAACAAAAGCATGTTCACGTACCTGTTTCGTATGCCTTTTTCATTTTGCGTACCTGTTTCATTTAAATCGTATCTACGATTCCTTTTTCATTTCATATAACTCATAATATATAGCTCGTATCAAAACCCATATCAGTACGCACGTAAAATCATTACGTTTTCTTTTTCGTTTTCATTTCATTCTCGTATTCGTATATTCGATTAAGTACGTGAAAATTATATTCACATTTCATTCGTAATCAAACATAAATAAACAATTCGTAAATGCAATATCATTCACAATTCGATCACAAATAAATATATATAATCATTCATTTTAATAAAGCCAAATAGTGAGATATACTCACCTGTCAGCTGAAGTACTCGGACTGGTGTGAACTCACGTCCCGTCCGCTCGGCTACGCTGCTGTCCTATAATATATATTAATCATATAATAACATTTAATCAGCAATATATCTTTATTTTTCATTATAACCATTAATTTAATGCATGCCCTATCAATTTCCTTTAATTTGCTTCTTAATTTCGCAAACCCTAGCCGGAACCCTAACCCTTTTTCTTATCGTTAATCGAATCAATAATAATTCAATTTAATGTATTCCTAACTTAATTTCAAACTCAATTCTATCTATATTCACTAATTCTAGCAAGAATTATCTCGAAACAATTATAGCAAAACTCATAGAAACTGCCGAAAACTCCGAAGTTTTACCTGTTTCGCTTATGCCACTGGGATCCCGGCTCGAAACTATGAATGATTCGATATCTCGAAACAATTTTCTAACTTAATTCCACCTCTCTCTCTCTCACTATTCTCACCTTCCCCTGTTTCTCCTGCTCTCCTTTTCTCTGGAAAGTTTTAAGTGAATTTGGAGCTTCTGAGGAAATCGGGAAGTATTGAAACTTATATTTTTTTCCCAGAAGTTGTTGAGTACACGTGGTGAGCATTGAACTACGCGTAGTCGTGCCCACCACACGGTTTTGGGCATCCACCACGTGTTCTCTTATGTTCCAGACATTTGTCCTTCGTTTCGACTATTTTTCGGCACCCTTTTATCACCCTTTTGTCTCCCTTTCGTCTACTTGTTTCTAATCATTTATTTTCATCATTTTAATTGAAAAACTCTTTAATTTTACTAAACATATTATTTAAAATATTAATCAAGTGATTCGGGACGAGGATGTTATAAATCACTCCTCCTTAAAGAATTTCGTCCCCGAAATTCACTTCTAGGTTCTTTTTCCGTTCTCTATCTCATATACTTCTATATGGATGTTTCTACCTATATGTATGCATAACATATTATAATAACATATACCTGTGAAAAGATATGGATAATCTTTTTGCATTCTTTCCTCTGTTTCTCATTTTGCTTCTTCCAGATTGTGATG
>CANYCX011013513.1:0-11308 GCA_948193385.1 Breynia disticha f. nivosa | reverse complement strand
TCCATATTAAATCACAAACTTGTTTTCATAATTAAGGCATCTATAATCAACATATATGAACATAAAATCAAGTCTTTCATCATATAAAATCACTCATATGATTAACTCATTAACAACTAACTATACGTGTAAGCCCTAGTCCAATGCATTGATGTACCTTTTATTACTAATTAATAAAATTATGAAGCATTATTTTATCATTTCATGTATTGACCTATGTTATGTGTATGATAAAATATCCAAGAATGTTAATTAAAACTTGACGTAGCATGTATGATAAAATTTCCAAGAATGTTAATTAAAACTTGACATAGCATGGTTGAGGACATTAATAGTAGAACCTATTTTGAGATTAGCATTCTAAGTTTCCCTAGTTAGTTGTTTCCATGAGTATAAAAATGAATTAAGACTAGTATAAGCTTTGTAGGTGATCATATTCTACGAGGCAGAGATATGGGATGTTTAACAAAGTTCATAGGTACCATGTGGGACATTATATTTGAAGATCAATCATTGATGAGAATACTAAAATTAGTATATTTCTTGCAATGTCAAATTCATATCCTTAGACCTCAAATTACTATGTCTTTTATTGTGATTTCTAGTATATTTTGACATACACCTAATGTGGCCATAAAAGATTGAAAAGTATGGGTATGATTGGGTATGCTATGGATTGCAAATAAAAGCATGAGTGAAGTGAAGGGATTGACCCTCTCATAATGAGAGAAGATATAACTGGCCGCTTGATGGACAAGATTGGGAAGAATGTGGCCAAACCCAAATAGGATTACTAGATCATTCATTTGAACGTATCAATTTTGTTGTAGAGATCAAGAAAGTGATTTAGCACATAATAAGATGCCTTATGCAAATCATGGTATCGGAGCTCAAGGGAAGAATTTGAGTTGCAATAGGATTTTTGGTGCCGCTAATCACCTATTTAATTTTTTATGATCATAGTTTCTTACTAGAGACCGCCTATGATTTATGAATTATTAAATTTGCTACCATTATTATATATTCCTACAGATCACACATGGACAAAAGATGATTAAAAGTGTATTTTTGGAATTTTACCTTCGGTCAAATTCTAGTCAACGGGCCGGATTGAGCAATTTGGAAAATTTTGGTAATTGAACCAAAAAATGGATAAAGCTCATTGCTGAAAGCTCATACATGTTTTAACACAATAAAAATCATTGGAATTATGTTGTCTTAAATATGTTTAAGGTGAGAAAAAAAGAAGGAGAGATAATAGGAAGTTTATCTTCTTTTCAAACGAAGATAAAAGAGAGAGAAAAAGAAGCACAAAAACCCTATCCTATCTCCTCTAAACTTCAGCCACCTTAACCTTAGGATTAGGAGATTTTAATTTTTGTATTCAAATTAGAATTAGACTCCTAATTGAAGAATGCCAAATGGCCAAAATAGATAAGAGACAAAGAGGAGACTAAAAACCCTAAATGAACACATTCTTTTCTTCTCTTCTCCCCTCTAGGCCGTGACCATCACACAAGCAAGAAAGATTTCAAATTCTTCAATATTTTCACCATCCATGGAAATATTTGGGGGCTTTCCATAGTCACAAAATACATTGGTGCTTTCTGTTTACAAGTTTTCCATTCAAAAAGACCAAAAACAAGGTGAATTCGATATACTCTTTATGTTAGTACACATATCATTTGATATGTGTGTTACTTTTGTGGAGGGACAACACTTGGGGTCCTTGACACGCTGTCTTGAAGGTAGTTTTGGAGTATTTCGAGGCTATAATTTCTCATTCTTGGCATCCATATACACGACTCACAAGAAAGAAAGGTAAGACTCGATTCATTTCGTTAAATTTTTTATTTTTATTAACTAGTTTACAATATTATGCCATATTATGTTGCTATGAATGTTTTTGGAGTGATCTTGCACGTGTTTTTATGTGTCTTTGTTTTGATTTTCCACTTCCATTAGTTTTAGACATGTAGAAAATCCAACAGTAACATTAAATCAAAATCAAACATATAGTCAACGAGAAACAACACAAGATTAAAAATCAATTTCATGTAATCAATAACTAAAATACAAAATTAAAATCAACAACAATACACTTAAATCCAAAATCATTAACGCAACATATATTCTAGATCAAGTACAAAATCATGCACATAATAGCATATCACCAAGATCAATTGCATATAATCATCAAAACCAACACTTCATCAAAATTCAGCATAAAATCAAAACTAAACGTGAAATCATGAACATAATATCAAATAATCAAAATTTAGCTCATATGATTATTAAAGACTACATTACATCAAAATCATGCATAAAATCATTAAGCAATAACATATGATCAAAATTAAACATAGATTAACAAAGCATCATATCATCAAAATTAACCAAATAATCATTAAAAAATTAACAAGCTTAATTAAAGTCACCTTCAACCGTATGAATTAAGTGAAATATCATTTTACCATTTTCACCACTTATATGATTCGAAAGAACGCAAATCGCATTTCAAGTCCATATGGAGTCTTCACTCGTCATTGTACCTACAAAAAAGTAGTTTTGAATTTTGGTACCCATGCTAATCTAGGTCCTTGAGGGTTAGTCAAATAAACAACATTAGGAACAACTATCCTTTTAGGAACCTAAATCTTCCTTATCATAATAGTTCTCTTAGAAGCATGACATGAATATAACTATGACCCATTCTCAAGCATTTATAACATCTTGCCACTTTAAAGTTCAACTTGTTCTTAAAGTTATCAAGCTTGTTTATCATAGGTTGCTTGTTTTCAAATTCATCACAACCCAAACCACATATAGATAAAGTATATCTTTGCATTTTAAGAATTTTGTCAAATTTCTCATTATCATTAGTATACTTATTTATGATGACATTTAGCTCATTCTTTACCTTATCTAGTTGAATTATCAACTCCTCATACTCAACAATGGAATGATAGTGATCTAAGGATTCATTTATTTTCTTTAGTAGCACATCATTCTCATCTTCTAGCAACTTTATTTTCTCTTTTAGTAGCTTATTATTTTTAATAGAACAAGTATAATCATTATTCAAAGACTCAAATGCATCAAGGAATTCATCATCATTAGTAGAGAAGTTTACCTCATTATCTCCGTCGCTAAAATAGGGGTCATTGGCCATGAAAGCAAGGTTGGTCACTTCTTTTCTATCATTATCATCATCATCTCTCCAAGTGGCCATCTAAGATTCCTAATGAGTTCTTTTAAAAATTTTCCATATCTCCCTAGCATTATCACAAGAAGTTACCTATTCCAAGTCTTTTGTATTCAATGCATAATAGAGTAGTTATATAGCTTTGGAGTTGGATTATTCTTCCTTCCAATCCACATCATTGAATTCACTCTCTCTCTTCACATATCCATTAGTTTCTCTTGGAATGTTGGGGCCAATTTTTATAAACTCACATATCTCGATGTCATGACATTTGATAAAGATCATCATTCTCTTCTTCGACATCATATAGTTTGAGACATCAAAGAATGGAGGCCCATTTGTTGTGCGTCCATAGGCTTTATTATCCTCACCAAAGTTCAACGTTATTTTTATCTTTAACCATAAGGATGTTAAGCCTTCAAATGAGGGTTCCTGCACTAATACCAATTGACAAAAATACGAGAAGGGGGTTGAATTGTGCTTCCCCAACTTTTGATTTCATTGCAGAATATTAATAAACATGTAGCAATAATAAGAACAAGCATGCAAGACTGCACACAATTTACTAAGTGTCACTTTTTAGCTAAATGAGAACTCTTGTACAATCACTTTCCAACTAAGTGAGAACTCTTACAATCACTTTCTAGCTGAGTAACAACTCTTACAACTTCACTTTCTAGAATTTATAATTTTACAATCACTTTATAGTTAAGTGAGAACTTTACAATCACTCACACGAGATGTTTAAAATGTTACACTCAACAACCCTAGGTTGTACAAAGAATGATAATAATACTTCAAACACAAAATAGGTTTTCTCTCAAAATGAATGATTTTGATGCAAGCAAATTTTTCTATAAGTTCCTGTTGTGTTTCTAAAGTGTCTTGATTTTATAGTCTTCAGACATAAAAATAAAGGTGTTACTTACCTTTTTAAAACTAGTTGTTATGCTGCCACACCTCGATAATGTGTGTTAACCATTTTGTAACGTAACTTACCACCAAGTAACGTACATTAACTGTTCTTTAACTTACGCTACACACCCTTAACGTGTGTTGCTATCAGTAACGTACCCTTGATTGATCTTCTTCAATTTTTGACTTGTTAACGCTACTTATCTGTCATTAATGTGTGTTAATATGTTGTAGCACTTGTCTTTCAAATAAACTTGAATTTTAATTTTATCAATTTTGTTAGAGAGAACATTATCAAAACATAGAGGGGACACAAATTGATCACCCTTAATCCAATAGCCAAATCAGTCATTAGAGAAAGAGGAAGTAACAGACCCACATGAAATAGTATATATGTCACATACTCCATATTATCATGAGCCTTGTGATCCAGAGTATCCATAGTATTATCCTGCATATAGAGACCCACCAATGAATCTATACTAGATGAGATCTAAGAACTTTAAAAAATTAAAGAAGGTTAGAGAGTAGAATTCATGGGAACGGTGGACCCAATAGTATCTGAAATTTGGTTGGAAAGAATAGAAAGGGTATTAAATATGATGCAGGAAATGTCAGTGGACTGATTAGACTTTACAGTATCCTTATGGTAAGGTGATGTGTATAACTAGTGAAAGACTATTCCTTATGCTTTAGAATTCCCTCCAGTACTTACAGTGGATGATTTCTTAAGGGAATTTAGGAGAAACTATATGGTAAAAGTATGTACAGATGCGAAGCAAAAGGAGTTCCTTGCTTTGAAGTAGGAAAATTTGACAGTAGCAGAGTATAAAATGAAATTACTCAATTATCTTACTATTCCACTCATATTATCCCTACTAAAAAAGACAAATGCAGAAGATTTGGAGATGGTTTGAATAATAAAATGTGAAGGTAGATTAATAAGATAAAGATGAGAAACTATACAGACTTGAGAGATGAAACAGTGAGAGTGGAAGAACTCTTAAAAGATGATGATACAAGTAGAAAAGAGAATAGGAAAATGCGTACAGAGGAATCCAATAGACCTGGAAAAAGATTTGAATTTACTCTAACCCATACTAAATGCAGGGCTATATAGGATATAGACCTCAAATGTTATATGGCAAATGATTAGGATGAGGATATAGTAAGAGAGGAAAAAATAGTGCAGTTTTAGCTCTAAAATTTACTAGGCTTATCTCTCATATTTTCCAAAGAAGACATACTGGAGAGTGTAGAGCATGGATTGAGGATGTTACTTCTATGGTCAGTAGGGACATTTCTTTAAGGATTTCCCAGATCAGATAAATGTAATGCAATGAATGTTAGCATAAATGTAATAGAACCACAATCAACAAAATAGGGTGCTAGATCAACAAATTCCTTTACCAGTGTTAGCCGAGGTAGGGGTAGAGGAGTAAAGTCAGGATCTAGCAAAGATAGAGGAATTTTCGGGACCTAGCCACAGGGATAAGTCAGGGTGTTTTCCATGTCCAGATAAGAAACATCTAATGCTCTAGAGGTTATCACTAGTGAGTTATAATTATTTGATGTTATAGTTTGAGCACTCATAGATCCAGGTTCTACACTTTCATTCATTAAATCTAGAATGATATGTACATTAAAAGTAAAACATGAATCATTGAATAAAATTCTAGGAGTCCATACTCCTTTGGGTGAGATAATTTGTGTGCACACAATCTATAAAAATTGTATAATAAAGATTCACACTGTAGAGTTGCTAGAAGATCTAATCCTACTAGAATAAAATGAATTTGATGTCATATTAGGAATAGATTGGTTATCACAATATAGAACCAAAGTATAATACTTTGCAAAAGAAGTAATTATCGAACCAGAACAATAAAATAGAATAATATTTTATGGAGAAACAAAGTTAGAGCTTATTTGTTTGATATCAGTCATATAAGCATTTAAAATGATTTAAAAAGGGTGTGAAGCCTATTTAGCAGATGTGGTCGATAACGTTGGGATTTGTGACATGTTCTAACACTAATGGTAGTTGAAATGCAATCAAGAACACATCAAGGTAGCCAAGATCCTCACCAAAATTCAAAAAACACAGATTCATTCTTAGTTGATAACTAGATGACATAAAAATATAAAGTTTGAAAGAAAGAACTCACTTTGATTGTTCTCCTTCTATGCCGTGGGGTTCTTTGCCAAGAATAGTAACTACCACCTCAGAATATTTCAGGACAACCTTTGTGACACCATAAAACACTCCCACACATGATTCCTCTACAAAACTAACACACGGATTAGGCAAAAAAGTGTACTTGCACAAGAGTAAAATTCAATCACCTTTGTTTGTCAAATTCAGATGAGTTTCTTACAAAACTAAGAGCACCACGTTGATTAAACACTATAGACAACCTCTTAATCTCACGTCACTCTTGAGAAAAACCCAAAAATCACTCTCTTTGTGTTTTAGGTGGAAGCTCACGACTTTGCCTGTGTTTGGAAGGGGCAGCTCACTCTTGAACGAATGCTAGGGTTTTAGGTTCTTTTATAAAGAAGAGTTGTAGTCTATTAAACCTCTTAACAATCCTAATGTCATTAGGACTTTGTTAAGTGTTTAATAAAATTAAAATTCTTTTAAAAAGAAGCACCCATTGTCGTGACTCTACGTAGATAATTAATAAGAATTTTTCTTTTAATTATGACACATTAATCTTGTCTTAACTTAAGACAAGCCTCCTAAATTTTCTCCTATTTATCTTATTACATATTTTCACTTAAGACATTATATTTTATAAATAATCTTAGTCTTAAAAATCATGTAAGAAATGATAAATAATATTTCCCATCCATATTAAGCCCAATTACCAAAATTGGCCCAAATACCAGATCTGGCCCAATTGTCGGATTTTGGACCTAAGGTGAAAAATAAAAAATACCCTTTTTGGTTTTCCATCATCCACGTGCGATCTGTAGGACTATTTAATAGAGGCAATGAGTTTAATAACTCATAAATCAGCATTGTCTATAGTAAGACACTATGATAACCCTAAATTAAATAGCTGACGAGCGGTGTCAATGGCTCTACTATAATTCAAATACATCCTTTGACCTCTGATATCTTGATTAGCACAAGGCATGTCCCAAACACCCTTATTTAGTGCTGAATCACTTTTCTTGATCTCTATGACAAAATTGACAAGTTCGAATAAATGACCTAATCATTTCATTTGGGTGCGGCCACGCTCTTCCCAATCTTGTCTATCAAGAGGTCTGTGACATCTGCTCTCATTTTATAGAATACCCAGTCAAACCCATACTTGTCAACCTTTTATAGTCACGCTAGGCATATGTCAAAGTACACTAAAAATCACAATAGGAAATAGTGATTTTTAGTCTAAGGATAATATTTGACATTGCAAATAGTGATCGCTCTCCAAATACAATGTCTTACATTGTACCTATGCACTTTGCTAGATATCTCAAATATTTATGACCCATATTATATGATCACCTACAAAGTACATACTAGTCTTAATTCATTTCTATTCCCATAGAAACAAGTGACTACAGATATTTAGAATGTTAATCTCATAACTTCCAAGTTCTACTACCAAGGTCCTCAACCTTAATACCTCAAGTGCTTAATTAACATTCTTGAATATTGTATCAAACACATACCACATGTCAATACATGAAGTGATAAAATAATGCCTCGTAATTTTATTGTTGAATAATAAAAGTTACAAACCATATATTAGGCTAGGGCTTACACTAAACAACAACATATGAAAATGTAAAAGGAATACCAATAGTGGAAGAATACCTTAATGTATTTCTAGAAGATCTATCTAGATTACCACCTGATAAAGAGACGAATTTCACTATTGACCTAATTTTTGGTACAACACCTATATTTGTTTAACCCTACTGAATGGCGCCAACAGAATTCCAAGAATTAAAGAAATAATTACAGGAGTTATTTGATCTAGGATTTGTTCGACTGAGTGTTTCATCTTGAGGAGCACCAGCATTGTTTATAAAGAAAAAGAATAGTACTCTCAAATTGTATATGGATTATTAGAAACTAAATCAAGTAATAATAAAGAATAAATACTAGTTACCTCAGATACATGATCACCTGGATCAGTTGAATGGTGCTACTATCTTTTCAATGATTTACTTACGATCCTGTTATCATCAATTGAAAATAGCAAAGGATAATATTCCAAAGATTGCTTTTTGAACTAGATATGGACATTATGAGTTTTTAGTCATGCCTTTTGGTTTGAATAATGCTCCAGTAGTATTCATGGAGCTGATGAACAAAATATTCTAGCCCTTCCTTGGTTAGTTTATGATTGTCTTTATTAATGATATGCTAATTTACTCGAGGAATACTAAAGAACATAAAGAACATTTGTGGATAGTATTACAGATATTAAGAGAAAAAAAATTATATACAAAACTTAGCAAATGTGAGTTATGGTTAGGTTACGTAGTCTTTCTAGGACACATAATATCAGACAAGAAATATCAGTAGATCTAAAGAATATAGAAACAGTGCTAAATTGGGAACTTCCTAAAATAGTCACAAAGGTACATAGTTCCCCCAAAATGGCTTGTTATTATAGAAGATTTGTGGAGAGACTCTCGATTATAGCAGCTCCGCTGACAAGATTACTCAACAAGAATGAATATATTCAGGGGAGCGAGTAGTGTTAATAAAGATTTGATGAATTAAAATATATATATTGACCACAACTCCAGTTCTTACAATTCCTTTGAGCACAAGAGGATTTATAATATACAGTGATGTTTCATATCAGGAATTGGGTTATGCACTTATGTAGAATGGAAATTTTATTGTATATGCTTCCAGATAGCTCAAACTACATGAAATAAATTATCTAGAACTCAATTTGGAACTAGCTATAGTAGTGTTTGCTCTAAAAATTTGGAGGCATTACTTATGTGGAGAGACATTTTAGATATATGCAGATCATAAAAGTCTAAAATACTTGATGACCTAAAAAGGTTTAAAGATGAGACAGAGAAGATGGTTAGAGCTGCTAAAAGACTATGGCTGCAAAATCAAATATCCTTTAGAATAAAGCAAATGTGGTTGTTGACATGCTCAGTATAAAGTCCAATGTTTCTTTATCTAATTTGTAGTTAATACCAATGATCGATTTAACAACTTTATGAATCTCAAACAAAAAGGTAGAAATGTCTGAATCAGGAGTGTTAATTGGAATATTGGCTGTGAGACCGTTGTTATTACAAAAGATAAGGATAGCACAGAAACAAGATAGCAAATGTATAAAGATGATTGAACATATTGATCAGGGTATTGAGACACCATTTCAATTGGTCAATGAGTTGTTAATGATGGGATCCAGAGTATGTTTATCTGATATAGATGGAATTAGACAGGAGATACTAGATGAAGCACATAATGCTTCATATGTTATGCATCCAGGTATGATAAAAATGTGTCATACTCTGAAACAGCATTATTGGTGGCCAAACATGAAGAAAGATGTAAAAGAATTTATATCTAGATGTTTAGTATGTCAACAGGTGAAAGCTGAACATCACCGATAGGTAAACTTCATTTATTGTCTATTCCAGTTTAGAAATGGGAAAGAGTTACTATGGATTTTTTGATAGGATTACCATGTCTCAAAATAGAAAAGATATAACATGGGTAATTGTAGATAGAATAACCAAGTCTGAACATTTCTTACCCATCAGAATAGGAATATCTTTGGAACAACTAGCTCAGTTGTATGTTTAGGAGATAGTAAGATTACATGGAATTCTTATATCCATAGTATCAGATAGAGATCCAATGTTTACATCAAGATTTTGGCAGACATTTATAGAGTTCTTTGGGTACTAAACTAAATTTCATTGTTGCTTTTCATCCTCATATAGAAGAGCAGACTGAACAGACTATCTATACATTGGAAGAAATGTTACGATCATATGTACTTAGATTTTAGGGATGGGACAGCTACATACCTTTGATAGAATTTGCACATAACAATAGTATCAAAGCAGCATAGGTATGGCACCATATGAAGCTTTATATGGAAAGAAGTTTAAAAGTCTAATATACTGGGATAGAAAAAGGGCAAAAATTTTTGAAGCACCTAAACTTATACAAGAAACCACAGAAAAGGTAGAATTGGTTAAAAGTAAATTGAAAGCTACATAGGACAAATAGAAAATTTACCATGATCAATACAGGAGAGAAATGGAATTTCAAGTAGGTGAAAGGTTTTTCTGAAATTCTCACCCTGGAGAAGAATAATAAGATTTGGAAATAAGGAAAATTAAGCCCAAATACATTGCAATGTATGAGATTATCAAGTGATTGGTCCTCTATTTTAGATATAGGCATTACCTGCAAAATTTGCACATATTCATGATGTATTTCACGTAAGTATGCTCAGAAGATACAGATTTGATCCTACACATGTTATTCTAGAGTCAAATGTACAAATTTTTCAAAACTTGACTTATGTGAAAGAACCAATATAGATAATAGACTACATGTTTAAACAATTGAAAACCAAATAGATTCTCATGGTTAAAGTTCCATGGAAAAATCATGGTACAGAAGAGGTAACATAGGAGATAAAGGATAGGATGAGAAGAGACTATTTGCATCTATTCACTGTTAAGTTTAAATTTTATTTTTTCTTATTATATATAAACATGATATACATAATATATGATAAATCATAATATAATTAAAAGAAAGATGAAATTAGTATCAGGATACAGAAAGGAACTTCGAGGATGAAATTCATCAAAGAGAAAGAATTATCATATTTATATCCTAATAAACTATAATTAATGAAATAATATACAAAAATTAAGAATAAATCAAATGTATATGACTTAAAACATGTTAATATAAGAATATATATGAATAGGTATTTAAAATTGTGGTGGAATTGAGCAGGTTGAATTTAGATGTTCAACACGCCAGACATGCTAATGAACATAGTGAGCGTGTGTTAGTGTAAGCCCTAGCCTAATACATTGTTTGTAACTTTTATTATGTGATTAATAAAATTATGAGGCATTATTTTATCATATCATGTATTGACCTGTGGTATGTGTTTGATAAAATATCCAAGAATGTTAACTAAGCGCTTGAGGCATCAAGGT